>JAPVCB010000025.1:1255200-1372735 GCA_029606185.1 Paecilomyces formosus | reverse complement strand
ATATATATATATATATATATATATATATATACATGTACGTATGTACACCTACCAGTATCCGATCTCAAGACCCAAACAATGCTTCTATGATTATAAGTTCTCGACACAGGAAGGTTTATATATTCCTAAGAAAAGAGAAGCTAGTTCTTCCCGACTGAGAAGTAGCAGCTAAAATCAAACGATACATTTTACGTAATGTGACTTGTCTTCTGTCCCTTCTAGGACACTTCCTCTTGTGTTGTCTGCAAAACCAAGCAGACGCAAGTGACCGCAGCAGTATTGTGAACTCTACTCTGCTCTCAAGGGTGGCTCCCTGCTTACGCCCCCATGGGAGCTTTCTCTTTGTGAATATATTGTATTGTTGATCCTGGTATCATTCTGAAGAAAATTGCAAACTCAATAAACGACTATGCTTGTTTCTCACCGTGGTGTAATACGGTGACATGCCGCGGAAATCTTTCCAATAATATATTTAATATACTTCTAACTCGAGATAACATCTTTGGATTTTCCTTTACGGTCTACCCTTTCTGGGTGTTCTGTTTTGTCTCCTGTCCTTTCAATTTCTTCCCCAGTCCACATATTCGGAAGACTATAAGTAACTTTCCCCATCTCTAATTGTCCCTATATTACTCCTTTATTATTATTCGTCGCTTATTCCACCTCCTTATGAATGCTGCAAGCAGCCATTGCTAGAATCCTGCACGCATCAGGGAAGGCTGAAGACATCAACAATATCTATCAAGAAAGAGACCAGGCTCACTACATCTCTACCGGTATTGAAAAAGCTCATCGTAAAACTGGTTTCACGTTCTCATGAAACCCTACATCGAACCTTAATGATGGGATTGGCCCATGCCTAGCGATGTAGTGCACTCTCGTCTATCAACATGCATCCTACACGATGCAGCTTTTGCTTTGCAACGATGAAGTCCGGAAGTAGGCTTCGGTCTATAGTTAGTGATCACCTTCATAGCCCCCCAAATGTAACATTTGTTTACATAGCAGCGCTAACCATGGTAGGAAGATGGCGCAGCATCTGCCTAGAGCGCAAGACGGGCGAGATAGCAGTTCTATCTTCTACGTGCCGTGGAATCAGTCAGGCATATCTTAATTTAAAATACAATTATGACCCCAGGCATGACCTGGCCGCTGTCGTGAATGTATCAATACATAAGGGTCAAAGAACAGAAGTTCTTCGATATCTTGGTTCTTCTGCTACGGGATCACTCGCTGCAGATTCTGGTGTAAGAGAGCGTTTCCAAGGTAAATCTGCGTTCCGCTTTAGATAAGCTACTATGCGAGTATTCCTGACTGATAAACCAACGATTTCTCAAAAGAGTACAGTTCAATTCAGTCGCAGAAGTCGTCAGAGACCTTCATATCCGAGTCCCGCTCTGCACACACTTGCAGCGAGGGGCTGATTCGCAATTATAGAGGAGCAGGAACGTCATTCCCTCCATCCTATTGCCAGGGACTACGTATTATAACTTAGTACCAGGGCCACGATCATTCATCCCATCGTGATTGAGACATACGAGGACATGAGCCTTAGAAATCGCATTATCGTATACACAGAACCTCATAGGAAGTGGATCGAGAAACTGCAGCCCTTGCGAGCACCCAGGACACTCCATAAACTTCATCGAATGGAGGCAAGCCGTCGCCGAGGAGGGTTGAATGTCTGAAGACAAGATTTTCAACATGTATGATCTGCTAATTTAACTTTGATAGATCAAACTTCGGCTAGGTCACCAGTTTTGCGACCTCAAAGGGAAGGGAATAGTACTCTGTGTACTCTGCTATACGGAATGAGATATGGGCGAGCCAAGGCTCGTTCTTTTTACCCAGTGATCTCCAGTATTCCATTGATTACGAGGTCAAAGATTCTCGACGCCGCAATTCTCCTCCCCAGGCTTATCGTTCGTTCTGCTGCTCCCGCCTCCCCAGAGCCTCACAGCGCCTGCGTGCCGTCTGCTGCCCGTTCTGGACGTCGCCCTGTGGCTACGCTCCGAAGCCTCTTTTAGGGGTACCTAGATACACAGATAGGAAATAATATGCACTCATTGGAGAATGAGCATCTTCATCTCAACAAAAGCCATTAATATTGGAATGGCAATGGGAACAAGCTATCTTCATTATAAACACAGAGACAGTCCCAAGACAATTCTTCACTTTATTCGAGACACTCCATAATTCCCTATATCTTATAACCATTATTTTATCCTCTTTCAGTTCAATCTCCACCTTGTAGGCAAGGTGAGATCTTTTAGGGCTCTTAAATAAACACTCCTCCTCCCCTTTTTGCTTATTATGGTGAGATCGGTGGTAACGGTCCCTTCGGGCGTGTTAGTATTTCCTGGGTTTTATTGATTCGGTCCTGAAATGGTTTGACACCATGATTGGTCCGGTGGCAGACCGCATCAACCCCGCCGATATGGATCTGCTCATCCACGAGTCCAACCACTTCACCGGCGTGAAGCTGCGGCCCCTCTTCTTCCCTGTGCTGGACGACTTCAAGGTCAACCAGTCCAAGAAGACCGTTACCGGTAACACCGTACACCTGGATGTATAGTGGATCCTGAACTCTATCAGTCTTACTGGACCCACGGAGTAGAGCCCACACGAGATAGAGCTCTTTTATGTAAGGCCATCAACGGAATAAGCATGGCGTCTGCCTCAAAGCATCCTAAGACACCATTCTTCTGTTAGCCGGAGGACATACATGAGATGCAGGTACTCTTAAGGGAGGCAGGTCTACTTACCAGGTAGAGCTTACACGAGATAGAGCTCCTCTAGGTTGGTCATGTTTCCTTGATATATATAATACCGCTTATATCGAGTCACCTGAATTATCACCAACAAGGCAGGATCGCCATACATGACTGGGTAAATCCAACCATGGAGACTCCTGGAAGACGGGAGTAAATAGCTTCCGGGAAAGGACATGTCGTTTTAAAACCAAGTTCGTCGACGGCTCCGAGTGTGATTACAAGAATATGTTACCTTTGGAAGACACATCGATTTCAATTGGTCTCGATGTGATCGGACCAAACCGCCCACAGGACCTCTGCCGCTCACATTTGTCTGTCCACATGGCTGTGGAAAAGCATACTCCAAAAATGCCAGTCTGTATTCGCACATGCAGAGTCATAAGCGTGGTCCACAGGCATGTGGATACGGATGCAACGGAGGAGCACCGTATTCCAACTACGAAGCTTATATGAGACACAAACGGAGAGCTCATGGTCCCAACTGGGTACCTTCAAAATGTACAGTTGTGGACTATACATCAAGAAATGTATTCAATTCGGCAGATGTTTTCAAAGAGCATCTACGATATTCCCATCATTTCGCCAATGGCAAAGTCGCGGAACATATTCCGCCTAAGAAGGATCCGCAAAATCGCCCACACTCTATCCCACAAATAAATATTTGAAATGTCTTTCGAATCCCCAGATTCGGAACAGGAATGGCAAGTTGTATGCTGGAGAGCTGGTCTTTATAACCCTTCCATCCACGAGATGCAAGAACTGCGACCGGGCCTAGGGCCACAATCTCCCTGATTCTCTTGCATTGAACTCCTTATAAACAGAAAGATAAGATATATTGTCTGAAAACCGCGGACTAGTGTCTATAATTATAGGATGGCAATCGCAGCAAAATATGTGGAAATGGCCTAGATCCTTAACCTGCTCCTATTTGCGCGAGTTGGTTCTACAAACAGCCAGTCCGGCTGCTGCGCAGCAACTATCCTGGCGATAGATTTTGCAGAGCATCTGATATTTCTCCTAACATGGCCTTCTTCCACTATGAAGATAATGGAAGCAAGAAGCCAGGCTGCCAATATATGCCAATGAGACCTCTAGATCGGCCCAGACAATGGGCCACTGTGGTATTGGAGATAGCAGTGTCGGTTTAAAACTCAAGTCACGCCAAACTAGATGGATGTTGGAAAGACGTCAGCTTTCATATTGAGCAAACTTTCCCACAGCAGCCCGCAACTTCTCTTCAAGTCCTAATGTTTTGGGAAGGGTGCAAGTTGCTCTACTCGAGCAACGACGAGAGCTGACCATAACTTCAAATAAGTCTGGCATTATCAGCAGGTTATTCAACAAAAGTCTTTGAACTATGCCACAGGCTCAGCCTGCCAATTTTTGTGGATTCTCACATGGGGAGGAACTTCCCAGATACTATGTCCAGGGGAGATCCCTGACTTTATCCTCCTAACTTAATTGATTGCTGAAATCAAGATACCATAAGAAATTGCTTTGGATGATGTAACGAGTTTCCATTTTCCGAGTGTTTGGGGTATGTAACTCGTCGCATGTCACTAATACAGAAATTAACAAAAAGAAAATAGGGCAGATCGTCAGGTACATCAGAATCAACATAATGTCAGACATAAGATGTTGGCTTCAGGAACTGTTGAAGTGGTAATTACGTTAAGAGTCGATCATGAAGAGACAAGTTCTGGGAGCATGCGGAATCTATTGTGGACAACATAGGGGATTTCCGAAGATGCTGGATATCCTGGCATCTGAATGCCTGGAAGATATTATAGATACCCATCGTCACTTGATATGCTGAAAGATCTCCATGAGATCATCGGATACGACACTCACGAGCGCCGCAAATCAAACCGGTTGAAAAGAGCTTCTCATTATATACAGCCAGGCCCATCGTCCGTAGCGAGAACCATCAAGCAGGCCAGAAACGTGGCTCTTGCAGGCGCACGAGATATTTTGCATAGAAGGACGGTGACTAGAGAAATGAGGAAGATGCAGCGATGAACAAGTACTTTAAACAGGAGGCCTGCGTTTCTGATACCGTCTAGATAGTCGATCATATTATTGAAATTAATAGGCTGATGTTGAATTGTTCCTTCAAGTCTTCGTCTATTGGATCTTCCCGCCGAGAAGAGAATGTTGCAATCTACGCGTTTGGGTGACTCACTAAGTAATCGGGAAGGTGAGACGGAGTGAATTGTCGGAGGTTTAGACGAATTAGCAACGATCCGAATAGTATATCTACAGACAACTACTCCGTAGATCGCGCATCCTGAGCTGTAGAGCATCATACATAGCAATCACTCGATAGAGCAATGAGTACTTCTTCCTCTCGGCCAGTTGGCCCTCTAGTCGCCCTGCCTGTTCCTGCACTTCGTCCTTCCCGCGACGCCATCCTCCAGGGCCGCACAGTCCTCTTGGAGCCCCTCAACGAGTCACACGCAGAGGGACTCTTCACTGTCGTTGGAGGAACAGATCCCATCCACGCTCCACTGTGGGATTATATGGGCGATGGGCCTTACCAAACACTCGATGAATTCCGAGTCGCGATAGCAGCCAAAGCACGCTCAGAGGATCCATTCTTTTACGCCGTTTTCAAGATATCATCCAAGCATGAAGACAACAATGCCGAAAAAGAGCTAATCGGCTATCTGTCTCTGATGCGCTTCGCGCCAAAAGATCTTTGTGTAGAGATAGGCAACATTCTCTTCTCGCCCACTCTGCAGCGCACCACTGCTGCAACTGAGGCTGTCTACCTTGCTGCTCGACATGCTTTCCAGGACCTTGGCCATCGCAGGCTGGAATGGAAATGCAACGATTTAAACGCACCCTCAAAGCGTGCAGCGGCGAGGTTTGGTTTCCGTTATGAAGGTCTGTTCAGACAGCACATGATTGTCAAAGGCAGGAACCGGGACACGGCATGGTTCGCTATTCTGAGAGATGAATGGGAGGGGGAGAGAGGATGCAAACAGGCCATGGAGAAGTGGTTGGACGAAGCAAACTTTGATGAGAATGGAGTGCAGAAAAAGAAGCTAGAAGAGTTTAGACTGTAGTCTAGAAGACAGACATGGACATACGACTTAGAGGGTTGTATATTCTTGATGTTCTGTAAATCTTACAAACGGATCATTCCATGTTCCGCATGTGGGAGGACATCAAAGACATAATTAGCGGCCTTGCATAGATTCTATAGATGCTCGCTTCTTATAATGCATATTTCTAGACTCCTTTGTTGCTGCTTCCTTGCCGCATGATATAACAATCAAAAGCCACGTCCTTGACTTCAGCCACTTTTCGTTGTTCACCTCCCTTACAATAAGCCATGGCAAGTTTAGAAATGGTGAAAGAAATTCGAGAAGACAAGACACTCTTTTATCCGTGAACCTCGAACAATGAATACCATATGACTCGATACAATATTAGCCATATCTGTATCTGGCTACCTATATAGTCTTGTATTCGGAACCGCATTTTGTCGTACGTTATCTATACTTGTTTTGCAGCTTTATTCGGATACTTACACAAGCTCGTTTATATTTCAGCTCATAAAAAGAATACCGAGAACTCCACTTCGACATTAGATCACATATCCCTCTTCAGTGCTCGTATCAGGCCATGCGTCCCTCCGAAATGAGCGGTTCAAGGCCTGAAGTCTTCCACGGTCGGAACTACTATCCTCACAGCGCCGATAATACAAATTTCCGAATTACCTGCCAGGGGCACTTATTCTGGGTGCATAAGGATGTGATCAGCCAGGAATCGCCCTACTTCCAGGCCGTGGTCAAGGGGAATTTTACTGAAGGACAAAATGGACGACTGGCCCTGAGGGATATGCGGCCGGAAGTCTTTCACGCCGTCCTGGCATATATGTATACGGGAAAACCCCAGTCGTTCCTAGTGCATTCGCCGCCTGAGTTCTATAGTAAGCTGCCCAAAAAGAAGACATGGGGAAAATATTAGTTCTAACGTGAACAAGATTACCACGTAGGAAGGCGCCTCGAAGATGAGATAGCTGAGTGGGATAAAAATACTGATTATAAGGGAACAGCAATGTCGAAAGCCTTCGCTTGCGTTCTGATATACATCGCAGCCGATAGGCTTTGCCTGGATGACTTGCGATATCTGGCAGCTGACGAGTTTGAAGAGCACTTTCGTCCACGAAAACCGAGCGATGAACTCCCTGATGATTTCACAGATCTGATCGCCCAGGTTTACGAGAACACGCGGACGGACGACCAGAATCTCAAGAGACACATCACGACCCATCTCAAGAAATATCTGAGCGAGCACTCTTCCCTCGCTATTTGTCAGCGGGCATTTAAAGAATCTTTCATGAGATACGAACACTTTGCATGGGACATCTTCAGCGATTGTATTGGGACATGGTCAAACGAATGTGATCTGCACCGCCGCGCGACGGGTTATCTGAGCCATGTGCTAGCCAGAGAATCAGGCATAATTGACACTCTTCATACAAATACCGAGTGCCGCCACTGCGGCCATGAGTTTGGGTGCACTATCGAACTGATCGGGGCTAATATGCGCCGGATAGAGAAGGAGAGTTGGCTGAGATGTACGAAGTGTCGAACGAGACATTTTCCAGTGAGCTTCCCAGTTGGAAAGCTGTATTAAGCGTTCTGAGTATCATCATCTGCATCTTCTCCGTTATATTGGGCTTCCCTCGCCCAGTCTGTTGCCATGCATCCTCTTAGCGTATGACTTGGAATTTTATATGTACATTAACCGCAACTATCTCTGTTCTGATTTGCATGAAAGTGCTTTGGAGTAGCTTAATATCAGAGGACGTTTGCGAGCACAACGATACTTTTGTGTTTTATAACAGGGGGTAACAACATGTCTTTATACGTCCTAGAAGGCAGGCATGAGCTTAACGGAGATATGCCCTTTGATATTCTGATATTCAACGGTTCGCTTTACACGCTGCCATATATCGTAACTCAGCCGGGAGGCCACCGGGATAAAAAGATCAATCGTGCTTGATCTCGCAGAACTAACACATACAACTTTGCCTCGAGGGCAGTCTCCAAAATCGTAATTCTCCTAGAGGTAAGGCGGCTGCTGGCATCTTCCGTTTTACATCTATATCTTCCAGCCACCAGGGTAGCAAGCACTCAACAATAACCATCTAACGATTACCAACAAAACCCTCACAGTCAATGCATCCAGTCAAACTCACCACCGATGACCTATGCGATCTTGAACAAAGCCACAACATGGTTCCCCTGCCCTCGTAAGATCTTACTCAACACTCTATCTATTCGTCGAGGCTGATTCACCCGCCTTGGCCCATGGTATGGATACATCCGTCCGACACATCCGCGGCGCAAGGCCGTCTGACACGGAACCTTAAGTTTCGTATTTCTTCCTGGATCCGAAACCGTAACTAGAGTTACATTCCGATACAATGGACTGGAGGATTCACAGCGCCATGCTGAAATACAGTGATCGATAGAACCGTCTCTCTTGACCGTGACGTATGTACAGTGCGATATACTAATGTGAAGATCGCCTCTCTATCGAGTAACTAGTTAACTGTCAAGACCTGAGCCCACGTGAGTATGTAACTAACCCCCACGAGGTCTCGTGAAATCACCAGGACATGGTTCATAGACCACGATCGCGCTATCTTCCCTAGTTCTACGCTAATCGTCCAGGAAGTCTGGGCTAGTTCAGGAAATTTAAACACCGGTTGGTCGGTTCATTGTACTCCGTATATAGTCTTTTGGAGTATTGTATCACTGGATCGTCTTGCTCGGGTGGAAGGCGGGGGAATGTCAGTCAGTCAGGCAGGCAGGTAGCGACGGACAATAATAATCCCTACAGTAGTTTTCTAGAGTCTTTACACTTGATGCGGGATTTATTCTCGTTATTCTAGATCGAGAAGTGTCCAGTCCCGGTTGCTGGTGAGCTGAAAGGACGATGGAGCCATGGATGAGAGTGCTCCGGTCCGGCTATCCACGGATCGTATGAGGTATGGAGGGTTGTCCCCGGGTGAAGAAGATAGGAACTACTTGTTACTTCGAGTGATCGAGGTCTGATTGAATAGTTATACAATTTTTTTTTATTGAATTATTTTGTCGTTATTCATCGCATGTATATATAGAATACATCTGTAGGGTAGATATCTCGGAGATAATAAACTGATGTTAACCCCCAAACAGAAATATTGATCAATTATTCCCTCCCCTCATGGAACTGCCTGCATTTCCCTGGGTTCTGGAATACATTTATCGCACAGTGTAACCGCCGTCGATCACGATATCCGCACCGGTCGTGTAGGTGCTAGCATCACTCACGAGGTAGACATAAGCACCCTTCAGCTCCTTCGCGTGTCCGTTTCGGCCCATGGGGATCATCGAGTTCCAGAGGTCCTGCGTCTCTTTGGGCACAAAGTCGGAGAGACCGGTGTCGATGTAGCCGGGGGAGATGGAGTTGACACGGGCAAAGCCGCGCCACTCGTTGGCGAGGGACTTGGCCATATGGATGCAGCCGGCCTTGGCGACGTTGTAGGAGGTCTGCTCCTGAGGGAAGTTGGCGATGTGGCCGGACATGGAGGCAGTGATGACGAAGCTGCCGGTCCCACGCTGCTTGAAGTGCGCGCCGACGGCCTTTGCGCAGTACGCAGTACCGTTCAGGTCGGTCTGGATGACCTCTTCCCAGTCCTGGACGGAACCGTCGATGACACCGGCGCTGGCGGTACGGCCAGCGTTGGCGATGAAGGCATCGATCTTGCCAAAGTCCTTGATCACATCGTCGACGAGCTTCTGGCAGTCCTCGGCGCTGGAGATGTTGAGCTTGTAGGCCTTGACCTTGACGCCGTACTTCTCGCTGAGCTCCTTGGCGTTCTTCTCACCACCCTCGGGACGAGAGGAATATGTGATGGCGAGATCCGCACCGAGTTCAGCACAGCCGCGAGCAGCCTCGATACCCATTCCACGGGGTCCGGAGGCACCGGTGATCACGACCACCTTGCCCTTCAGGCTGAAGAGGTCATGGACGCTCTCTGCGGCGGGGATTTCAATCGGCATGGTGGATAGGGTATTTTAGTATATCAAGAATAGGGCCCGTCAAGGAAGCTGAAGGGAGAGGGAGGGGATATCCAGATGAACTAAGAAGCTGGTTATAAGATAATAGTAAATTAGAGAGCAGTACAGTCCGACTTCGCCAGGAACAACGCCTCTTCTTATACATCTTCCTTCTTCGCGCTCGAACAACCCCTCCTCGGGGCGCAAGCAGAAGCCACATCCACCTTTGTCGTCATGGATGGCATTGTGGGACGTGGTATTCTGGCCTGCCGTTGGCCCGTCCTGGATTGAGCATTCAGGTTCTGTTGCTCTGCTATCAGTGTTGTTCTCGTTGCATCCATGATGTCAGCCGTCCCTAAGCCTGCGGTCCGGACCCGCTCATGGTAGTTATGTAGTTAGTGAGTTATTAGTTAGTTAATCATGAATCTCCGCGGTTTTGCCGGACGAGGATTCTCCGATACATAGAACCCTTAAGTCAGCCATTATGAATGCCCTGTCAGCACTCAATCTGCACGCTTTCGGCTCCTGGTGGCTGACGAGACTCTTAGCAATGGCCCATGGGAGGGCAAGGCGGGGTATTGCCCGTGTTCTTGTCCCTTGGTTCGGCGGATCTGGGATGAGGTTGCTGAGTTAACCTGGCGGACGGGATGAGCTAAGCAAGCTGAACAGCGATTGTCGGATGCAATCGAGTCCAGATGGAGATAATACCATACTATGAGAGTACCCTGCGCCGCAAATTCTCGAGTGAATCGGACCAAGGTGGGTCGACTATTATGGTATTATTATCTGAGAGAATTCATAAAGATGCCCAAACGGTCGCGGGGTAGACATTCTCATTACATCATTAGACACTGGTGGAAAGTCGTCGATAAAACCTTGCATTTATCCATATGTTGACCATGTGCTAGTCACTGACAGAGATAGAAACACCCAGTGGTGATGTTTTGGAAATAGACAGGACGGACACGGTTGGTAAATTGTCTCTAAAAAAGCCTACATAAGGTATAGATGACTCCGCCGTAGCAGACGCCAGCTATATAACGGAAGAACAGCAAAACGCAGCTGTCACAGGAAGAGGTCAATAGTCTTCTTCTTGATCAGCAAGTTCTTCCTCACTATATCTACCAAGACGGCCATGATGCGATAGGTCGCCGGAATCCCGCTCTCGCACCCAGTGTCCGCTCTTACCGCCCATCTTCTCCAGCAGTTGCACCTTGCTAATCAACATCCCCTTATCTACCGCCTTCAACATATCATAGACAGTCAAAGCTGCTCCCATGACGGCCGTCATGGCCTCCATTTCCACGCCCGTCCGCCCAAGACAGGTCACCGTGGCGATAACAGTAATAGAACCGTACCGGTAATGTGTTTTGGGATTTAGTGGTGGCTGATTCAGAATCACACTAACTTCCACGCCGGTGATGCCGATGCTCGGGTGGCAGAGAGGGACAATGTCCGGCGTCTTCTTCGCCGCGGTAATTCCTGCAATGCGCGCAACGCTGAACACGTCGCCCTTCTTTGTGAGGCCTCCCTCCTTGAGAAGATCGTATGGTTGCGAATTGGAGAAATTCACGAAGCATTTCGCTGTAGCAAGACGTTTCGTGACCGGCTTCTCTTGTATCTGGGTCATATGCACTGTCTGTGATGGCGTAAGGTGTGGGAGGTGCGTATCCGAAGCTGTAGGCAAAGACGCCACAGGTTTGGCGGCTTCGGAATCGGGGCTTCGGGGATTAGGACGTGCGCGGAAATTTCTGATACTGTAGCTGGGATCCGCGGCAGAGCTGCTGCCTTTGAGACCGTTGTATCTGCCGCGATGTCCATTTCCGTTGTTGTTGTGGCCGTTGTGGCTACTATAATGCCGGACATGTGGGAGCGACAATGGCCTAGCCGCCAAAAGATGGGCTGGCGCACGAGTCCAGGGCTGATTCGGGATGGCTGATGGCCGTGATGTTGTCACTGATGAGTCTGGCAGAGCGGTTTTATGAACAAGACCCGACAACACATCTATAATACGGCCGGTCAGCGTAATTCGTTGTGAGAGAGCCCGAGGACGTTATCCAAAGAGACGATATAATGTCACTGGTATGATCATTGAATATGCCGAAACCAACGGAACCCATACATATAAAACATAAACTCATCACATCGTAAAGACATGTCGGACACTGACCCTCTAGAAGGAATTTGCCTACCCACCGATGAGTATCATAGGACGGTTCTTCATATTCTCCAGTTCGCCCATGCCAGCATGCTTGGCCTTCTTTCGCTTGACAGCCATGCCAATAACATCGAGCAACTCGCGCTCGCGCTCGTTGACAAGCCCGCCATTGTCGTGAATGTGAGCAGCCATACGGCCGGACTCCAGCAGGTTCAATGCTTCCATTGCCTCGTCGTCCACGGGCTGATCATTGTTCGCTTTCCGTATCAAATCACGGAGAGAGACTTCGGAGTTCCCAAACAAGCAGACCTTTAGATTTCCATCGGACGTAATCCGCAGTCTGTTGCATGTGCCACAGAAATTGTGCGTCATGCTAGTGATAAACCCGACGCGGCCCTCAAAACCAGGCACACGGTATGTTTTGCTCGTGTCGTTCTTGTGGCCCTTGACTGTCTCCAGCGAAGGGTACTTGTTTCGGATCACTGCAAGCATCTCCTGGTAGGAAAACATCTTGCCTTGACTCCATTTGTTTCCGTCAAACGGCATGTACTCGATAAAGCGCACCTCAATGGGCTTGTCACGACCCAGCTCAACAAACGGGATGATCTCGCGATCATTCAAGCCGCGCATCACCACACAGTTGACTTTCAGTTTGATCCCAGCGCCTGCCTTGTTCATCTCGAGAATCCGGTCAATGCTCTTCATCACCGCGTCGAACCCTTTCCGCCGAGTCATGATCTGGTACTGGAACGGATCCAGCGTATCCAGGCTTAAATTAATCCCCGTCAGCCCTGCATCTGCCATCGCGTCAAGCTTGCGATGCAAGGAGATTCCGTTGGTTGTCAAACATAGCTCCTTCAGCCCATCTCGCCTCAGATCACCAATGGCCTGCATCAATGGGACAATGTCCTTTCGCACTGTAGGCTCACCTCCAGTCAGGCGGATCTTGGTGACACCCTGCGAAACGAAAAGCGACGAGAGGTAGACAATTTCTGGCGTTGTAAGGAGCTCAGGGGGTGGTGACAGCGGCACTCCCTCCTCTGGCATGCAGTAAAGACAGCGAAGATTACACCGCTCCGTGATGCTGATCCGCAGATAGTCATGTTGACGGTTGAACGTGTCTGTAAGGAACTCGGAAAAGGGTTTCGCTGTTTTCAGGGCCGATCTTCTCGCGGACGAAACTGGGGGCGGCGTGGTATGCGGAGGATCGGTATGCACTGGTGTATATGCGGGCGAGGCAGATAAGTCTTCATGGACCTGCTTGAGTTCAGGTGCGGCTGCTGTACTCGTGCTGGAGTGCCTGCCTGCGAGGTTCTGGAGGCCACGAGCTATCCAGACGCCATTCAGGCGAGCTGGATGTCGAAGAGACGGCCGCAACGAGGCAGCTCGTCTCTGTAGAAGAGGCCCAGTCATCATAAGAGATAACCTGGTCAACGAGAAACACTATTGTATCGCCCTTCCATCCTCTGCTGTAGACAGAAGAGCTGACTCGAGAGCGAGAGAGCGAGAGAGCGAGAGAGCAACAGAAGAGCAAGAGAAGCAACGTTGCACAGGATGGGGATTCCGGACCTTGTCTTATCGGAAGGCCCCATCTTTGGAGTCATTTGATCAGAATGGCCAGCTTAGTCAGGGCAGAACAAATCAGCAAGATAGCTGGATTATTGCAGGTTTATCTTCTACTATTGCTTACTTCTATATTTCTGACCCAGCTCGTAGTTTTCCTCTCCAATCCACCGAGAATATCCTCACTTTTGAGCGTCCTTTCTCCAGATTGAAAGCAGTGATCATCTTTCGCCTCGTCCTGATAGGCCCGAGCTGCCTTCCCCGCTCCGCGCCTGAATACGAAGTACCTTAGACGGAAAGACCAAGATCCAATACGAAGAGACTCTTCATCGTACCCTACGCTTGGCCATCCCATACTCCCATGGCGCGATAAATACTGGCATTGCCATTGTCACCCATTTGCGCTGTGAAATGACCGGGGATCTACGCATCCAACAACATGACTCGCAAGTTAACGGCATTGCAAACGCCCCTCCCCGCACGCTGTCGGAGATATGCAACGAGTTAAAGCAGAAAGTGACTGCTTTCCTGGAACAGTCGACAGAAGATGAATTGATCCAGAGGGTACAAGGCCAGGTACGGACATCCATGCAGGTGATAGAGGAAGCCTTGAGACGGTACCGGTATGTGCGACAGTGTACAACAGTACATCGAAAGCGGAAGAACCACCGCAATGCTAACGAGCAACAGACTCGAAGAGCTCTCTCTTTCGTACAATGGCGGAAAAGACTGCCTGGTCTTGCTGGTTTTGATCTTGGCCTGTCTGCCAAACCTGACCGCATCTAGTACTGGAGCCACCCTTCAGGCCATCTATATCGTCTCTCACCACCCATTTCCTGAAGTCGAAGCCTTCGTCCAATCTTCAGCGACATACTACCATCTCGACTTGACCCGATACACGCTACCGATGCGTGATGCATTGGAGACTTACCTCCGCGAGAAACCCACAGTCAAAGCGATCTTCGTGGGCACCAGACGGACCGATCCTCACGGCCAGCACTTGACCCATTTCGATCCAACGGATCCAAATTGGCCGCAGTTCATGCGCATACATCCTGTGATCGACTGGAACTATGTAGATATTTGGACTGTGAGTGACGCCGTGCCTCTGACCTTCCAGAAACCAATGTGAGCTGACGGCGAGAATACAGTTCATCCGCCAACTCCGTATCCCATATTGTAACCTCTACAATGAGGGCTTTACCTCCTTGGGCGGCATGACGGATACACATCCGAATCCGGCGCTCGCGCGCAAAGGAGATGTCACTTCATTTCGACCAGCGTATGAACTCGTAGACGACGATGAGGAACGCTTGGGCCGGGGCAAATAAGCGAGCTATTAGATCACTACGGAGTACATAACGTATACAAGTCCACGTAGAAGAGATAGATGCAAAAACCACCTAGAAGTATTACGTGAAATATTCCTGTTTACTAGAAACAAGGAAATGCTCTCTCCTTGCCCATAGCAGTGACCTAATGGATGCCTTCGACCGTCTACTATAGAAACATGGAGAAGCTTCATGAGAAAATATATCTTGTCTCGCCATGTATATACACGATCGCATATGACCTGAAGATGTGTATGTATAAACTGATCGCAAAAGCAACCGCATATTCATATCCATCGATTACCGCCGTAATTCATTATTGACACGAAATCGATATATAACCATCAAATAAAAAGCAAAGATTAACATGAAATTGGGATATCATCATTAATATCATGTCAGGCCGCATCCATCCTACGACCAAATATTCGCCCCCTTGAGCGCCAACAACGCAAAATGACTGCCCAGGGTTGGTCTTGCTCGGAAGGTATACGACTGTCCGGCCTTGTTGTCTCCACTGTCCTCAACCCAATATCGATCCGAAAACGGAGCTGTGTTCAGTCCGTTCGAGATGTAGGCGTGGAGATCCGAAATAAATGCTTCCTGCGTACTGCTACCGGTGATAGCGGCTACCCATGCTTGCCAATTCGTCTGACCCCATTGCAGGCTTCCGTCGAGTGGGACTCCGGCTGTACTGCGGACACTGGGGTAGAAATCCGACGTGGCGTTGTAGGACTCCTGCGGGAAGATACCCAGATCGAAGAGGATGTCGGGATAGTTATTGAAGACAAGGAACCAAGGCTCGACGCCATATTGGATCGTGTAGTAGTTTCCGCCGGAATTAGTGCCTAGGCGTTTCGTGTAGATGTTGTCGGCGAACGTGGTAGCTGCGCTGGCGTATTTGGCATTGGAAGAGGACAGCTTGTTGTAGGCACCAAGGCCGACTGCTGCTTTGACACCCAGATTGGTCTGGTTGGCCAGCTGCCCTAGGGCATCATTGAGAGAATATTGGGCCGTCGGGTACTCTCCGTTGTCATAGAGATATTGGGCATATTTCTGCAGATACGAGGAGTATGTTGTTGCCAGGTCAGTCTGTTTGGATGCAGATTGGTAGGCGTAAGTAAGTAGAATGATGTTGCCGCTTTCTTCAACGGGCATCGCCTCCTCCGTGTTCGAGTTCCAGCCAGTGGCGTTGGGATAGTGTGCTCCTAAGTCATGAGGAGCATAGGCTTGGGTGTAGCTACCTTTGTCGAGGTATGTGAAGATAGGCTGGAGAAGGAGCCTGATGAAGTCTGCGTTCAAGACGTAGAAGATGGGGAAAGTTGCATAGATCACGTCGACGGTTTGTACGTTGCCATCACTGGAAATTTCCTTGATGAAGGCCTGAACATCGTTGGCGTTGAGAGATTCGTTTGGAATGGTCAACTCAATGCCTCCAAACGTCTGTCGCACCGATAGAGCCAGGATATCCGAGTAGTTAGAACCATATGCCGAATTTCCCGATGATTGGATGAGGTTATCAAAACTAGTAGACTCGCTTGCAGCATCAGAATAGTCATCTAGGAAGTAGGTGACGGCAGCCACGGTTTCCGGATAACTGGCTCTGTAATAACCGGTCTGAGCCGCTCCAAGATAGTTGATGGCTTCCTCGCGAACATGGCCAACGGCGAAAGTAACAGCGCTTGATCCGCTGATCGCTCCTAGATCATGAGCAAAACCGACCACGCCGCCTGAAGTCCAACCAGGGTAAGAGTTGCCCAAATTTCCCTTACTAACGAATTCAGATCGAACTGTTGACGGCGGCCCTGATGCAGATGTCAAGGTGTTGCCATCGCTCGGCCTTGTAGCATACACAGCTTCTCCCCAGAGGGCTTGCTCATTGGCACTCTGAGCGTACGTTATAGGATTTGCCGGGGTTATCTGGTAAATTCCGGTAGTGCCATTGGTGGTATGGCTCCAGGTCGAAGCAGTTGATTGACCAGTCCAGGTGTCATCAATGTCAGAATAGACTTGGACATTGTCCGATGTCCCACTCACTGTTACCGTGAGATAGGAAAATGGCAAGGACTGACGCAGATAGTTCTTAGGGGAGACCGGCGAGAAGAAGTCCAACTTCACAGTACCATCACCAGCGGTCAAGGTAAAGGTACTATGTGTCGACGTGAACGTCGCGTCTGTCAGAGCAGCCTGTTGAGTCCCGTCTAATGCATCGGTTACACCGAATACATTGTAGGCGACTCCACCAACACGCACGATTACTGACCAAGTGAGGTCGTTACCAAACCAGAACTGTGGCGCGCTGGATGGCAGACTGCTGGCAAGATTTCCGGGCAGCCAAGCTACAAGACAGTTAACCACGAGGCTTCTCCTAGCACTGTATAGGGTATTTTACTGACCTGACAGATATGGGCTTCGGACAGCCAGTGGGTATGAAGGTGGCTGGAACGGAGTGAACGAAGCCGCATTTGAACTGCTCATAGAAACAAAGGTCCATGTGGCTACAAAGACCGACCACAAGCTTCTGTTGCTCACCATCTTGACCTGCATCTGCTGTGCGTACACTGAGGGCCCTGATCAACAGGCCGACTCAGCGGACAACACCCGGTTCTAAATACTTCCCACGAAGACATGGTTAACCATGAGGGACTGCAGGGCTAATCCCTTGCGTGCTGAGGGGCTCCGATTAGCTTCTTTCCGGACGAGGAGAATTGATCTCGAAAACGGGCATGACACCTGCTGCGAGATCCATCTTTTCCGCGCTCTTGGCCGGTCTATGATGATCTCTCGCGGTCAACGGCAAAAAGATCTAGTCTGAACCGTTGTGGAGGTCAGGCGATCTCGAGTCTTTCCTCCAGGCGAGACTCCAGAGCACGCCATATGACGCATCCATTGTGTGCAATGAAGATGCTCTGCACGCTTCAGTCTGTCTGCATAACATAGCATAAACATCCAATATTTCCCCCAACAGACTCAAAAAGAAACATCTATTCTTGCACCTGGAGCTGCCATCAACAGGTCATATCGACCATGTAAGGATCCTCGGACCATGCCTTAGAAGGCGCAATGGTTCTCGGCTGAGGCGTGCCCTAGATGTGATCCACCAGACAGGGAGACTTGTGCTAGTGGGTCACGGGCAAGAATAGTCACTTTGCGGAGAGCACCAAAGGAACTGTTGCTTGTTTCCAGCTCTCCTCCTATGATAGGACAGCAAGATGATAGACAAGATGCGGAGAAGAACAGGGCGGGTCAGATGGACTTCGCAACTTTAATGCCTATTGCGCGATACTTGGCACGAGAACATCCCGACTGCGCGCTATTGTGCGGGAGAGCAACACGAAGGTTCAATGGTGCCGCTCCGGGCTTGCATTTCGAATATGACTGCAGTACTCAACTACCGATGAGTCTATTGAGGCATATCGCAGCGGTGGCCCTGCGAGAATCACAGACAGGGGCTGCTCGTGACAAGGATTTCGATGGTCTCTCGGCAAAACGAGGCCGGGCCGCGCTTCACAGGGCATGATCGCGAAAAAAATAAAGGAAAATAAACTTGAAAAACTTGACCAGGGCAGGGCATCATATGTCGTCCCACAATGGCGCAATATTCCCTTATCAATACTAATAGTCATTATCGTGAAAATCTATAGGTACTCCATGACGGTACAGATAAACAACTTACTACTATCTCGGCACTGTACCATGTATGTACATCACTGTGTACATGTACATAGCACGGCCACGTCCAGTTAAACAACCGGCAACCAGATGTTGCGCAGATGAAGGTAGATCAAGATTCAGGAACCCGAAGACAGCAGCGAGTCAGAACAAACGATCCTCCGGGATTGAGCACGCAGTTGGCTGTTGGAAAAGATCCCGACAAAGATACAGTTTGATAGAAGCGCATGGCTGCTCCACTGGGCCACGCGTCCAGTAAGCACGATCCAGGTTGTTGTTCTATAGCTTACTTAAACACCACTGAACCTGCTCAGGGATTGTAGATGACAGTCATCGGAAGATGGAGATGATGATTCGATAAATCTCAGTATTCTCCACTTGCTCACTGCATATGATTATTGTCTTACTGATTCTCATTGCCCTGATCATGCTGTGGACTTCCCCTCAATCGGTGATCTGATTTTCAGACAATATAACTAACCCTTTCCTGTCGTATTAATCGCTTATTGTTTCCGTAATGGACACAGTGCATGATGACTGGCTCAGATTTAGCTATCAACAGGGCTAACCCTGTCGGAGACAAGACCGGTCGAGACTGTCGCTTGACACTAATTGACTAATAATTTAATCCTTCCTCTTTATAATATGTGGATATAGGCTGGCGGAAGCATTGTAGTGTCCAGATATAGAGACCGTATCATATATCAGGAGTCCCGACATATACATTAGGCGAAGTATCAATATTCTGGAACGGCCTTAAAACAAGTTGACTAGCACGTGTTTTATATACAGGGCAAGGAAATTGAAATGGCCACTCTAACGACCTGTATACTTCCTCTCTAGATATCGAGTGACGGGATAGACGAGAAGCGTGATAACTCCACTGAGGAAGATGCCAACGTCTCCCCCTGCTCCACCAAATTTGGCAGCAATAGGGCCAATGTACCAGACCTGCGCCATACCGGGAACACCACCGCCGCAATATCCTGCAATCAGAGAGAAAACAGCGGCCAGGCCAACCGGAAGTTCATCTGGTTTATCCCATGCCTTGAGGTTATAATCCACGCCACGGCGGAAGACATAATCTTCGATGAGGAGAATGATCGTGAAAGAAACGGTCCAATATCCGAGCATGGAAACGAAGTTGGAGACTATCGTCGACAAGTGCTCGCGGCCTGCAATCGCCAGAACTGCAACCACCAAAGCAAAAAGGAACGACCAGATGAAGCGAGGAATCGCGTGGAAGTAGTCGCCTAGCAGTTGAAGTGACAAGCCGGAGGAGTAGTTGATGGCAATATTGTTACCGCACACGGTGAACACGGATATCACCAGGGCGAATTTGGACCACCCCTCTGGATGCCATACTTCCAAAAGCAATCCGCCCAGTCCATGGTTGTTGTAGGCATCAGCGTATGGAGGATATGCATTCAACGTCGCAGCCTGTCCTAACACGATGCCCAGATAAGTTGTGAAGCAGGTGGGAACGACCAGTCCAATCCAGGTCAGCGAGAATATCTTTATCTTGCTGGTGTCCTTGGGGTAGTTGCAGTAATAGTCAGCTGCCATCGAGCACCATCCTGAAACCGAGGAAAACAGCAAGGCAAAGAAGGAGAGCCATGCTCCTGAAAGCTCGATTCCCTTTTCAGTACCCGGTGTATCCAAGGGCGGCGCGTGTGGAGCACCCTGGGCATACAAAACGACAAACAGGACGAATGCCGCGATCCAAGCATACTTTTCAAACGAGTGAATTAACCTGAACCCAAAGACCGAGAGGATGAACGAGATGACCGCGATAATCACCACTCCAACAACAATTGACATGTGGTAATCGGACACTGCGGACAGGATCTGGCCCACGACGACCGCGTTCACGACCGCAAAGCCACCTCCGATCACCACGTTCAGGACGGAACACAGCTTCGCACCCCAGAATCCAAAAGAATACCGCGAAGTGGCGATCTGGCGAAGACCCAGTTTCGGACCCAATGTGCCCGTATATGCGGTAAATAATGCTCCGACCATTATACCGACTGTGGCTGACGACATCGCCCCGTTGAAGGAAAGTCCATATTCAGCGCCTAGGACGCCCAGTGGAATGTTTCCAACGTGCATCGCAACTGACGACCACATCATGAGGGCATTCCAGATCGACGGGGGTGTTTTAGCCTCCTCAGGGATGCGGTCGATACCCTGGGTCTCGAAGTAGTTCTCTCCGCCCAGTTTGCGATCCATCCATCGCTCCGCCTCGTGCAGTTTGCGCAAGGGCATAAACGCATTCTGAATCTCAGCGGCACGACGGACCTCTTCCTGGATGATTCCTGTCTCTGCACTATTAATATCGGGCGCCTTCTCTCCCGTCAGCTCTTGGCCCTTGTTGGCCTCAAGATCCTTCCCATCGTGTGCAGGGTCCGACATGTCGACTGCGTGGGAATGCGAGGAACAAGCACAGAGGGATTTCTTGGTCCTTTTATTAATCCTGTCGCTGAAGATAAAGCCATGATCAGATATTTCGATATCGATCGCGCTGAATTTCCCAGTGGGCTTGAGATAAGCGTCGTGACCAATGAGAATGGCCTTAGTGCGGCGCGAAGTCGACGCTACAGATATGGCGATAGCTCTTATTGGAGCCCGCATGATGCAGAGTAGCATTGCGACGTTGGACTCGGTTACTCCGATATCTTAGCTCTCGTATAGCATAATACCAAGTTCTGTGAGGCAGATTAACGCGCTTAGCGTGTGCTCAGTATATACAGTACAATAGCATGGACAAATAAATAATTGTCCGCTTCCGCCGTCTAAGGTATCATTGAACAATAACCATATGCTCCTGAGCGGAAGAAACAGTTACGGAAATTTTGGAAGCCGGGACTATCTGCTAATCTGTGGCGACATGCATATTAGCCAGACTCTTTATGCCTTAAATAACCGTCAAGGAACAGAGGTTGTCGAGAAACGGCCCTCGACAATGCATGCCACACTATTGTACGGAGTTAGTCCCTCAGAGAGAAAATAATAGAAGGTCATAAACACAGAGTACCTAGAAGTTAGTTAATTCTGGAACGAGGACAGAACCGGGAGATCGTCCCTTGGTCTGGGAAGAAATGCTTTGTCCAGAATGGCCGTCTTTTTTCTCCGACTGCTGACTCAGCCCGATATCTGCCTGTTGTGGTTTAGTGCCGCGGATAAGGTTGGTCCACACCGCCGCGGCCGTTGGAGAGAATCGGCCTGGATGAGAAACGGGAATCTAAAGGGCGCTGAATGAGAATTATTCCACAAAATTGCTGGAAGTGATGAGCATAGGCAGTCAACAACGACACCAACTCCTATCTCCTGCCCACTAAGCCATTTTATCTTATCACCATGCCTCCTCTCGGAGAAACAAAGGATTGACTGCCTGCGCCCTTCCTGGTTCAGGCTCTTGCAGCTCCTCTTCCACCATCTCGCTGTTTTGATTTTTCTTCTGGTCATCTGTCTAGCTCGAGGTCATGTCTTGTCGTTATAATTCTCAGCACTGTACCTTTCACACCTGGTGCTGTGGGTAGTGGTGTGCGTGTGCAACCTGGATCGTGCGCTCACAGCGCAAAAATTTGTTGCAGGTGCTTGTTTAGGGCTCGCCTCAAGCAAGTTGCAATTGTCTATCCCTTCATTCACTCGAATACAGGACCGTCAGGTCCTTTGTATCTACAGAATGACGCGTGAGTACTTGCTGTTCTGCCAATATGCTCGAGGTATAGCTGACGTATCTATTAGCCTACGGGTGGCGGCACTTTCTTGTTCAGTGCACAATGGATGTGCTACCGCCATTCAACTTCCTGACCTTACATTATACCTATTTCATTGCGGCCGTCCTCACTTGTAGCGTGGTCTTTTGGGGTGCAGCTACACCCTCTGGCAGCGTCAGTTATGTCGATGCATTGTTTTTGTGTGCAAGTGCCATGACAGGCGCGGGCTTGAATACAGTAGGTCTCTATGATCATGCTGAAAGATGCACATATGTTTAATGCCAACTATTCAATCATAGGTCAACTTGTCTACTCTAAATACCTTTCAGCAACTGATCCTATTCCTCCTTATTGTCTTCGGGTCGGCTATCCTCGTTTCCAGTTTCGTTTTGTTCGTCCGGAAGCGGGCCTTCGAGCGCAAATTGAAAGGCATCATAAAAGACAGACAGTCGACATCGCTGCATCAACGGTCCAGACTCAATATCCCATTATCGCGCCTGCACAGAACAACACCCTCTCTACAAGAGGCTAGTGATATAAATCCTGACTTGGAGAACCCGTATCCTGACAGCAAGCAGCCGGTGGCACAGTCGGTCTATATATCGCCGAATGAACCTAGTACACCAGGCCCAGGTGCGTCTGGATCTGGAAATTCCGGCCCGGTCCACGAGTGCTCGCAGCAAGATGAGGACCATATTCAATGGATTGACGATGACCAGGTCACCATTGGGGGCACACGTCGCCCAAGGAGACACTCACACCGCAGGGTCTTCCAAATGGCGGGCGTTGGGGCACGTCCAGATCTGAACAATCATCCGAGAGATATCCTCCCAGACCCTTTATTGTATGAAGGAAGGCGACCATCCCTGATTGAGACTGCCCTCAAAGGGACTCAAAAATACTTTCTCTCGAAGGGGTTCATCTCCCGCAACTCTCAGTTCTACGGTCTCACACCTTCTGAGCGGGAGAGACTCGGTGGAGTGGAGTATAGAGCAGTTTCATTTCTGTCCATTATAGTCCTGCTATACTTTGTATTATTTCATATATTTGGTATCGTGGGGGTTGGAAGTTGGATCTCGATGAACAGGCCGCACATCGCGAGGGAAAATGGACTTTCTCCTTTCTGGGTGGGGGCTTTCTTCGCAACATCAGCCTTCGGTAACAGCGGTATGGCGTTGCTGGATGCGAACATGACTGCCCTACAAACAAGGTGCGACTACCACTTTTGCCTCTAATAGACGCCGTGTTACTGACAATAGAAAGTGCATATTGCTTGGTCACCATGGGCATGCTGATTCTGGCCGGCAACACATTGTACCCATGTTTTCTAAGGTTTATCATATGGAGCATGAGACGGTTGCTACCAAATCGAGAATCATGGCAAGAGTGGAGGGTTGTCCTTGACTTTATTCTGGATCATCCGAGAAGGGTAGGTTCCTCCTTGCAGTACTTGGAATGAGTCTGAAGCTAAGAGCACCCAGGTTTATACAAACCTCTTCCCTGCGCGCCATACCTGGTACCTCCTTGGAACCATCATCTTCTTGAACGGAATCGACTGGATGGGATTTGAAGTCTTATCTATCGGAAATAATGAGATTGACAAACTGCCATCCGGCTACCGTGTCTTGGACGGTCTATTCCAGGCTCTAGGTAAGCTCCAGGTTGCATACTCACATTTGACTTTGTGCTAACCTATATTGCACAAGCTGTGCGATCGGGTGGCTTCTACGTCGTGACTATTGCGGACCTCCGTCAGGGTTTGCTTGTTTTATATGGTTAGTCTAACTTCCAAACCTAAGATTCCTTCCTAGGAAATACGATCAATGCTAACTGATCTGCAGTACTCATGATGGTATGGCGCACTCCGCTCTAGTAGTTTGAATCTGGACAAACTTGAACTAACATAGGACCGATTATAGTATGTTTCAGCATTTCCAGTGCTTGTCACTATTAGGTTAGTGGATCAACTCTCCTTCCGTTGCCCACATTCACGTACTAAGACCTCACAAGGAACACGAATGTCTATGAGGAACGTTCTCTGGGAATCTACGCCGATGACAATCAGCTGAGAGACCCGGAAGTCCAAGCTAAAACCGCCAATCCTCTTGTCAGTCTGCTGAAGCACCATCTGCTCCCTAATCATCAGGAAACGGCCGTCGACCTCGAGGCATCGCGCGGCTACTTCGTCCGTCAACAGCTTCGGTCTCAGCTCAGTCACGACATTTGGTGGATCGCACTAGCGGTTTTGTTCATTGCGATTGCCGAGTCAGCAAATTTTGAGAAGGACCCCGTTTCCTTCTCCACATTCAACATCATCTTCGAAGTGGTTTCCGCTTATGGCTGCGTCGGCATTAGTGTCGGATTCCCCAACCAGAATTACTCCTTCAGCGGTTCGTGGCATCCAATAAGCAAATTGATCCTCACTGCTGTAATGATCAGAGGTCGTCACCGTGGACTGCCTGTCGCAATTGACAAAGCCGTCATGCTACCCAGTGAGTCCCTTGCCTGGGCTGAAGAAGAAGATGCCGCTCTAAGGATTGAAAGATCCAGTACATGGAGCGTTGGTAAAATGCAGCCGTCAGGCGCCACGGCTGTCTAAAGAAACGACAATCACCATACTTCCTTATTTTCGGGCCATGATTGGTTTTATTCTTCCCATTGAACTGACCGGGGAGACCGGTCTCCACTAAACCACTGCACTGGGTGTGAATACCCAGGTATTCTCCCTTCGTCCTCGCTAGGAAAAGCACTAAGTTGAGTTATATACGCAAACTCCGCCATAGTTATAATGACGATAATGACAATAGAAGGACGGCGTTTAATGTCTGAAGGATGGGATTTCACACGATATATAGACCTGTTTGCTTTCTTGCCTCTGTTTTCTGACCACGAAGAACATGTTTATGCAAGCTGCAGCGTTGAGCCTTGATGGAATCGCCTTTCTTTTTCCCTCTGCTCTTTTCGCTTTTTATAGCAGACAGATCTCATGCATTTTCTCAAGAATTCATGGATGCAATAACAAAGCAGGACCTTCTTTTACATTTCAATCTAGAGATGATTCCCGAACAGTAGATTAACAGATGTAGGAACTGAAGTGAAAATTTTTGAATACCCTGCTACCGGTCCCAATGATGATATCTAACGTACAAAACAATGTATACCAGATAAGAAAAAAACATAGACACTGGAAAGAAAAGAGACAGGTATTGACGAAGATCTCCGAATTGAAGGGATGAACAGAGATGGCTTTTTATCTACTCATCATCTTCGTCTTCGTCATCCTCGGACTCATCCTCAACCTCTTCTTCCGATCCCTCTCCATCACTTCCACTGGCGAGATCTTCCATAATCTCATCATCGTCATCACCGCCCCTTTTTCTCCTCTCCTCCTCTTCGCGTCTGCCCTGCTCCAGAACAGCGGCTCGTTCCTCACGCAGCTTACGCTGTGTCTTGACGAATGCACCGAGAGGGGTGACTTCCCAGTCGACATCTTTGAGGAAGGTCTCGACCTCGGCGCGGTCCTTGGGTGAGAAGTTGACCTTAGAGCGCTTCTCCTCAATCCAGCGTGAGTTCTGCTCGACTTTCTGAACGAGAAGCAGGATCTGCTGGTTGAGTTTGGTGTTCTTGTTGCCCGTATTGCGAGAGCCGGCCTCTTTGAGCCAGCGCTTGAGCATGACCACAATCGGAAGGGAGAGTTCAGGAAAAGCGACGTGCTTTGTCCATAGGACGAAGAATTCGGAAAGAAGTTCGGCCACCTGCTCGCCAACGCCCTCCTGGTAGATGCGGGTGCGAAGGTATGATTTTGGCGCACGGATAGCAGTCTGGAAGTCGAGCTGCTTAAGAGTGCTGGACTTGGGGGGCTTGCGCATCTCAGCAGATGTGAGGACTTCGAGAAGTACAGATCCGAGAGGGATATAGGTGCCTGTGGAGCGGGAGATTCGGAGAAGAGAGCGGACCAGCTGGAAGCGGAGAGGGAAGTATTGCGCGGTGGGGATCAGGCGCATAGCTCCAATGGTGATCTGGACGACAGGATAGATGAGTGGGCGTAGGGCAGAAGCCTTGCCAGCCTTGGCTTCAGCGAGGCCATCGCAGTGTTGGGACAGGACTCGAGACCAAAAGTCAAGCGAGTGAACGTATTGCCAATTGTAGATGGTCTTGTAGGAGTCCTTGGAAGGATTCGTGATGCTACTTCGCAAGTGCATGGCAAGTTGGCGGATGAAAGAGAAGCCTGCCGTGTAGGAAACATTCTGGTCAATGCCCCAGATCTCAGCCGCCGAGTTCTTCATCAGGTTAACACCGGGAAGAGTGTGGACGGTGGTATTCCGGCTGCCCTTGACAACGCCCTCGTAGGTGGCTTTGAGGACAGCCTCCCGAATACCAGAATCACCAATTACCATCAGACGGCGCATCAGAAGGAAAGCTGTGATTCGTGTGGCCTCGTTGGTGGAGGAATCAGACCAGATACCCACCACAGTCCTCACGACGACCTTGAGCAACTTCCTGAACTGCAGGAGATAGGGGAGCATCGGCTCGATAGAAGACAGCGTCAACTTCAATGTCGACGCATCTGACAGATTACCCAGGAGCTGGTGGACGGAGGTAGTATGAGACTTGATGAGAGGGGTCAAAGTCTTGAACTTCTTAGAGTCCATCTGCACCCTGACTTTCCCGGACGCTGTCTCCTTGACTGGAAGGTGGTGTGTCAGGACCTTCGGGACCACATTCAGAGCAGTGATCAGCACCTGGTGGTATACATCGGGGTCTGAGATGGTGTATTTCTGTTCCGGAGCTTCGGCTTCGTTGACATAGGCAGCGGCACGGAAAGCGAGGACAATCTGTCGCAGAGCCCTCATCGAGTGCTGTTCTTCCATAGACTTCCTCCATTTTTTGATATCAGCCATCGTGAGCTTGTTGTCCACCTCTTCCATATCCTCGTCTTCAGCCTTGGCCTTCTTTTTCTTTTTGGCGGGGCCTTCCTCTTCGGCCTCACTGAGCTCATCAACTTCAGCCAGATCTCCATGGTCACCAAAATCCAACAACTCTGCATCGTTCTCCTTCAGGTACTTGTAGAACTCTGGGTCTTTCTCCTTCAATGCCTCCAGCTGATCCTTATGCATCTCCATGTCGTTCGCACTGCTGGTCTCTGAGGCAGCATCATCCTCACTCTGGGATTCGGCTCCCTCCTCCCCACTGCCTGAAGCCGAAGAATTATCATCGCCTCCATCCTCAGAACGCTTCCGTTTGCCTATCTTCGGGGTAACAGCTGTTTTCTTTGCCTTCTTTCCCTTGGCCGGGGCAGCGTCCGGAATGTCAAAACCACCGGCGAAAAAATCGTCAACGTTCATCTCTGCAAAGGCATCCTGCTTTCGGCGCTGCTGAGGGCTCTCATTGTCACTATCCTCCGCATTCTGCGCACGATCTCCAGCGTTGCGCGCTTTCCTCTTTTCCTTGACCTGCTGTCGCTGCTTAACCTTGGCGAATTCCTTGCGACGCTCGATCACATCCTTGAGATGGTTCTTCTCGAACTTCTTGGTCGACTTCTTCATGCGACCCGGCATTTTGGCGAAGGAATCCCAGTCTGCAGAAAAGTTCTGCAGGAATAAACTGGGCTGAGATGATGGGTTGTGGCCGATCTATACTGTATCGCCCCGAGAAATTTCAGTTCAGAAAAATTCCCGCACGGACCACACTCACCGCCTTCCGAGCGGCAGCAACTTCCCCCGCAGCGATCACGAACGGTGAGAGCGTCCAAGCGATCATGTATTCACAGCGGCCGCTGTCCTATGCGCCGACGCCTTACAGCTACACGCCAAATCCGGCGCTGGCTGCTTCCATCAATCTCGACGAGGTATGTTGCCCCCCGGTCCGCGAGTGAGTCTGGCCAGAAACGCTGACATTTGCCCGTAGGAAGTCAAGCTAGCCTCGAGCTCTGCGGAGCGCGATCTATACGAGTCGCTCGCGGAGATCTATAGCATCATCGTCACACTCGACGGGTTAGAGAAGGCATATATCAAAGATGCGATTACAGAGTCGGAGTATACAGAGACATGTACTCGTCTGCTGAAACAGTACAAGTCTAGCTTGGGGGATGATGCTGTCGCGCAGGAATTTGGGGATCTCGACACCTTTAAGCGGACATGGGGGGTATGTTCTTCGGCCAACATTACGATGTAAGAGACAGCGTACTGACTTCAGCAGCTGGAGTGCCCTAAAGCAACAGAACGCCTACGTATCGGTCTTCCAGCTACGGTTGAGCAAGCGTCCCACAGTGCTCCAACCCCGAGTAACGGCCCTGCAGTCGCCGGTGCGCCAGGAGGTGCATCCCTAATCTTGACGGCTACTGAAAACTTCATCACGTTCCTCGATGCCCTCAAGTTAAACATGGTTTCGAAGGACGCCTTACATCCACTGCTGTCCGAGGTGATTCAGTCGGTTAACAAAGTGACGGACCGCGATTTCGAGAACCGCGGGAAGATCATTCAGTGGCTTATCACACTGAATCAGATGCGTGCGACGGAGGAATTGAGCGAAGAACAAGCCAGGGAATTGTCGTTTGATATTGAACAAGCATATCAGGGGTTCAAAACTACTTTGGGCTAAATTCATGGGCATTGGAGTCTGATGGGACATGGAGTTGGGTGGTTTCTGTCATGGCGCTTCTTTGATACCAAGTACAAAACAGTACATTTCTCGTTTTATGCTATACATCTATACATCTCTGTCTTCTCTCTTTATGTTCCGAAAATATCTTGTTGTTTTCCCGCCGATGGAGTCGAACGGAGAGCCGAGACCCGGTCCGACCCACGGACAGCGCGGACAAGCCTTTCCCGATTGGGTAATCACGACTTTTTTTTTTGCGTTTCTTTGAGATACCGCCGGATTCCCCCACACCACCTCACTCAGCTCTTTTTTAAGGGTTGATGGCGATGGGAGTGGTTCTTTTCTTGTTTCCATACAGCCCTGTGGTCATCACAGGCAACTGTCACCATGATCAGCGCCGACGATGACGAGCCTCTCCATGGTAGTCCTCTCCCCGCCTTCTACACCGCTATACAGGATAAGATAAGCTGATAAGTAGGAATCATGCTCCAAGGGACACAGTGTTCGACCTTCCCCAGCTCTATACCAAGCCTTCCGCAGCGGATATATTAGAAGCCCTCGAGTTACTCAGAGTCCAACCGCGAGGCTTTGGAAACGATGGCCTGGACGCGGTGAAAGGACGCGCGGTGCAGTCAGTAGGGGTCACAAAGTACCTCACGTCAATTGTCTCGAGCGCTCTATCATGGCTAGAAACGGACGACCTCAGAGAGGCTGTCTGGGATGCTGCATCTGCCAGACTCAGTGAGCGCTCTGGACGAACCGGTAAGCCAAACGCAACATACGGTGATCACGCAGCGTAGTGCTGACCGACGCGGCAGCCATGGGAGCCATGTCGCGCATATTCACGATTCCTGTGTCGTCATCTGAAGACTTCACGCTCACCCTTCATGAACCTGCTCTGACATCGGACAACTTGGGTATGAAAACCTGGGTTTCTTCCTATCTCCTATCCCGGCGGTTACATTTGCTCTTCGAGACTACCCCCGAACTTGTCCCCGCCACATCACCCTCGGTGTCCCGAAATAAGGCAGGCCAGACGCTTCGAGCTCTTGAATTGGGCGCAGGAACTGGTCTTGTTGGTCTCTCGTTTGCTGCTCTTCGTGGCTCTGCCGCGTCGATCCATCTTACAGATCTCCCCGCTATTGTTCCGAACCTCTCGCACAATGTCAGTCTAAACTCCGAGCTTCTCAGCAAAACTGATGCCATCGTGAGTACTGGGGTCCTGGATTGGTCTGTTGCACCGAAGCCTCTCCCGACAGCTGATGAACGCTACGACATCATCCTTGCCGCTGATCCTCTCTACTCTCCTGAACATCCTAGATGGCTTGTTCAGACGGTCGGACACTGGCTCAGTCGTAACCTGGATGCACGAGTCATCGTCGAAATGCCTCTCCGTGAAGCATACAGTCCCCAACGTCTGGAGTTCCGTCAGTTGATGGACACTCTCGGTCTAGCTGTCGTGGATGAAGGCGAGGAAGTCGGATACGATGACTGGGAAAGCGCAGACGGTGGCTCATTGGAGGTTAAATGCTGGTGGTCAATATGGGGATGGAGTGAGAAGATATAGAGCTACCTATCTCCTGCCCGTCATGATATTACGAAGATACACGATAGATGTTCAATAGACTAGATTAGACTAGATCTAGATCCTTCCTTATCCATAGACGCTTTCTAATATATTCTTTTTTATGAACATGGAACACTTAGTCGCAGCACCTAGAGATCCTGGCTATCAGCGATGACACCACGCATGTACGGTAATTCTAAAAAAGAAAGATAAAAAGAATACGCGCCATATTTATTTACCCAATGTCGCTCGAAATCTCATTTGTTATTGCTTCAACAACCAGTTTCTAGATTCTATAAGGTCACGTGAACGCCACCATCGCCTTATGACGACATTGCACCAGGGACTATTTGCTATTTCTGGATCTCGCAGTTCATTTTCTTTGCGGATCATCATTGCATTTCTAGTATCCTGCAACAGACTTATCATCTCTCTGTGAGTGTTCCGTATTCACAAACTACGTTCTTCTACTATCCTAATCCGAAACCTGAACCGGCCGGTTACCTAGTTAACTATTCTATTCTATACAAGCGGTCGCGACAGAGCTACGAACATCATTATCAATTGAATTCAACAGGTTTATTTGAATTCCACTCAAACGTATACATCATTCGAAGGTTTTCCGCATCATTCTCGTCACCGCGCATCGCATCACACCGTGAAGGAAAAGAAACATCGATGGAAGCCTGTCATCAAGAATATTACCGGTCGTGAAGATAAAGCATCCATTATGGTCCTCGGTCTTTTAACAATAACTTCGATACCGACCGTGGTCGGGGTGGCTCAGGGTGTCAGCGAGCAGAAGCGTCAGAACCAGCAGAAAGTAGATGCGAAGCGCATGGAAAAGTTCTGTATGGATGTAACATGCGAAGAAGACAACGATGAGCACAATCTAACCGGGAAGAGAGTTGTTCTCAAAGATGAAAAGGTATGGTTATATACGGGCCTCTGTTCGACGGTATGCCTTTAAAGACTAACTCGTCTGATCGTCCTACAGGCTTATCTCGACGACCCTAGCCCTTCCCATCGCTCTCTCAAACCATCACATACGGCGCAGGCTTTTTACATCGACTATCCTGAAACCGAAGAAACAAAAGCTCATCCGCGGGGCCTCGGTCTCGTATCAACGGTCTCTGACGATCCACCTATGCTGAACTGGCTCTATGCGGATAAAGATACGCATGAAGTGAAATATGGGAATCGAACACAAAGCATCGCACATGTGGTTGGACCGTGGGACTGGGCGGACAACGAGACGAAGGTGACCCTGGAGAAGAAAGATATGTTTATGGCTGTTGAAGAGGAAGATGGCAAATGGGCTATTTATTTCGACCGAGATGAGGACTGGTGTGAAAGAGTATTGGCAGAAAGAGGGCTGGAGGGGAAGAAGGCGGTGGATATTCGGATACGGAGGAAAATGCTGGAGCAGGCGGGTGGATCTGCTGGGTGATCCCCGTCCAGAGTGAAGATATGAAAGCATGGACTGGATGATGTTACGATATGGGTAGGAGTGTGGGATTTGGCTGCATGACTATTAATTTTGTAAATTGCATACTGTATGGGGAATCGTGAGTGATATTGTACACAATATGAACATAGATATGATATATAATCTGCATATCTGCGGAGTTCACACTCCATGGAAGAGAGAGAAAAGTCACTGATGAATTCAATCGTCAAACCCACCCCAGCCTTCGTTTTCACTTCCAGATTCCTGGCCTTCTGGTCTCTCGGTCTTCCTATTGCGGCTTCCCATAACGGCGCCCTTGCGCTTATTCTCCATCCGCCTGTCGAAGCCGCTCTTGGTACTGATCCTCATCTTCTTGTGCAACTTAGCATCTTTGTCATCCTTGATGGATGACTGGCGCGCCTTGACTCCGTGTTTCTTTAATTCCTTCTTATCTTTCTTGCTCAGGTCCGGTAGAGAGTCCAGCAGCCACTTCTGGACGGATTTCTCACTGGCATCCTTGCCGCGTAGCTTCTCGCTTGCATCAATGACATTCGCGATACTCTTCACATAAGGAATGTCTTCCTTGGTGTAAAATGTCACGGCAATACCGCCCTCGCGGCCTGCGCGCCCTGTTCGACCTACACGGTGAACGTAGGATGCAGCGGAGTTTGGTATATCGTAGTTGACAACGCCGTTAATTCCACGGAAGTCAACACCTCGGGCAAGCAGGTCGGTGGTGATGAGAATCCAGACCTCTCCTTTCCGGAAGCGTTTCATGATTTCAGAGCGTTGAGTATCGGAGAGATCGGAATGTAGAACTGCAATGCGAGAAGAGCCTCCCGCTTCCAGAGGAATATCATACATAAGTTCCGAGTGGAGAGCAACTGCTCGAGGGATGGTTTGAGTAAAGATGAGGAAGGGTGGTCGAAGGCGAGTTTCCGTAGGGGTGACAGATGAAGTAGGATGGAGCAGTTGTCGAAGTCCAAGTAGTTTCCCGTGCTCTGTAGCGGCATAGACGAGCTTGTGGGAAATATTGGGGACAGCTGAGTCCTTCATTCCAACGACGAGACGGGTGAGAGGAATTTCGTCAGCTATATCGAGCAATTCTCGGCGCTCTTTGATAGTTGACTTGGTCAATTCCTCGATACTGGAACCCATGGTTGCGGACCATAGGCCGACACGAAGCTGAGGATTCGTGCAAGCTCGCCATATAGTAAGGGTTTGTTCCCGGAAAAGGGGGTCGAGAAGGACATCCGCCTCATCCAAGATCAAGCTCTTGACTGTGGGAAGCGGTGCAGGATCCTTCGTCTGATTCGCTGTAAGTGCATTGACGAAAAGTAATGGTGTTGTAACCAGAATGTCGGACTTCGTCACGGTGCTTTTGTTCGAATCTTTTTTAGCGGAGGGCTTCTCTTCACCCTCTGATTCCGACGAGTCTTCGCCTTCTTCATTTGAGTCATCCTGCTGATCATCCTGTTCACGCTCAACAACACGCATCCCCTTTTTCATTAACGTGATCTTAACACCGGTTCCAAGGGTGAGCTTCCTGCCTTCATTGACGATCTGCCCTGCCAATTCCTTGGTAGGTGCAACAATTACGGAAAGGATACCGCGTTCTTCTTCAGGACCTTCGTGGTGCTGTCGGACAATCTTGTTGATGGCAGGAATTAAGAATGAGAGGGTCTTTCCGCTGCCGGTAGGAGCAACAACCAGCAAGTCTGGTTCAGAAGCCTTAGAGCCAGACTGTTTCGGCAGAGAACCATCTCCTAGTAACAACGGCAAGCTTCCTAGTTGCACCTCCGTAGGCACAGTGAAACCTTGCTCCGCAATATTTGCTGAAAGTCGCCTTGAGATTTGATATCTAGATCGAAGCTCTCGAAACGAAGTAAGCGGCTGCGGATACAATCTCCTAGCCTCCTTCTGCTGCTTTTTGGTAAGAACTGGAGCCGATTCCTGCTTCTTCTTTTTCTTCTTTGGCTCCTTTGTCGATTTCAACGGTTGAATCTCTTCCAGATCACGAAGATCAGTGATTTTTATCTTGTGAGTCTTCAAGATAGACCTCTTTTCGCCCTCGTCCATAACATTGATTCTTTCGGCATCAAATGCTTCCTCCTCATCGGAATCAACTTTTTCATAAGATATCTTCTTGCTTCCCTTTGATGCATCTGCTTTGGCCAATGAAGGCAAGCCTTTTGAAGAGCTGAAAAAGTCGAGGTTGACATCGTCTTCTTCACCAGCCTTCTCACCATCTTCACCTCTTTTTCGCTTTGTCCCATGCTGTGCGCTTTCTGAGTTACGGAACAGTTGCGGATTTTCCGCCTTTCCTGCAGACGGCAGAGGCTTCGATGCGGGTTTTGCAACACTGGGCTTCAGCTTTGTCGATCGCGTCAATAGCTTGAAAGCATCCATTTTGAATACAACAGAATGGTTGCTTTCCTGTACTATGGAGTGGACGAGCTGAGCGCTCTGTGTTGACACTGGTTTTCGCCGTCGACAGATTTCTGTAGTTGATGATGGCGCATGCTTCGAAAATATCGGGAGTGCAGAATTTCTCTCCGCGCACCGGCCAATCAGAAGCGCAGGAAATGGTCGACGGCCGGAACAACCAGAATGGACAAAATACGATTGTCATAGTTAATTCTGTTGGCATTTTCTATCTTACGCTATGTGCTGTTGTTGTCTAATTGGGTGAGATTATTTCTAGAAGCTCGATATCGAATAAATCGAGGCCGGAGCATAAGGACCAAATAGATATTGAACGAGGTCGTCACCACAAGATCGGGCAATAAGAACGCAAGTCGAGAAGCTACAATACGCATGCTCTGACTCCATCCAAATTTCCATTTGAATTCGGACCCTAAAAGTTTTTTTAATAGACATCTCACTGCTCGTCAAACCTGAGCGTCTCTGTTTGTCGCATCTTGGATTGAATAAACACTTTGACCTCATCCTTCTGTGGCATGCTAGAAAGGTCAATGCGTTCTTCGATACAGGTGGATTCTCCATAATACAAAAGATAATTCGATTCCTACTAGGCATAATCCGTGCTTTAGAGGTACCTTCAGGACGCTACATACTGAAGCTTCATGTCATGAGAGATCAACCATAGTAGACATATCTCGTTCAGATGCCTCATATTTCGGAATCCCACAAACGACGATGGGTCCAGATTCTATGCACTTGCCAATCCACCTATCAGTCCAAGTATTAAAGGAAAAGTCTTTGGATTGAAGTCTGCCGGAGAGAGAAAACTTGGCCAGAGACAACAGTTAATTCCATCGTCTATCATACAAGTACAGAAAACAGGAAGAAAGGAAAAGGGTCAAGGCTATGTGTTATTTGAAATTAAAATCTAGTGACCGTGAGCAGGCTCTCCCCGGTAGCCCACAACGTTGAATCGTCCGATGATCTCGCCAACAGTGAAGAACCCAAGGACCTCAGCGGCAGTGACACCATAGAAAGCCAGGTCCTTCTTGTCAGCGCTGCGCAGACGACCCAGGAAGCTCTGGGGGGAGGGAATGTTGACGTTGCGAAGGTTGGAGGGGTTGCGGAGAACGTTGATGACGGGCTCGAAGTAGGCCTGGAAAGTAGCCAGGTTACTGTACTGGGTATTAGCTGACGGACTGGGTTTCTATCAATCAAGGGTTGCTGCTTACGGAGGAGTCATCTTCTGGCCCCTGAAAACAAGCTTGGCGAGTTCGATTCCGACTTTCGAGTAGTAGACAGTAGGGGGTATCAAAGCTGTTATCACATCCTGTTAACCATCTTCATTCTGCAGACCACGAGCATGAGCCGACGCAGGGGTATAATCAAGCGGCTGGAACCAACGGCAGCGAACACTGCGTGATACGTCCAACATCGATGCTATATCCCTATCGCAACCAATGGCTTCTTGAATGCCTGAAGGGGTCTCTCCTTACTGTCAATGTAGGCAATAACCTTGCCGGTTCTTCCTCCGACCTTTCTCAGCGCGCTGCCGACATTCGACGCAGCGCCGGCGATTGCGGGACCGGCGGAGGAGGTAACTCGGGATAGACCCTGCTGAGCCTTCGAGGCGGCATTCGAAGCAGACTCCTTGGCCTTGTTCGCAGCCTCCGACGAAGAGGAGGAGTGTCTGACCGCGGTCCTGCGGATCATGAACTGCGATTGCCGCAGAACGGCACGCGACGCCGCGACGGACATTCTGATGACCACTGGATTGAGGAGAGAAGCGAAAGACGAGAGAAGGACGAGGGTGTGTTGTCCCTGTTGGACAAGAGGTGGTCCAATGGCGCGGTGGTGGAGTGGAACAGCTGGATCTCCTCGCAGATACAGAAACCAGATGAGCCGAATTCGAGATTTGAGGCTCGGGAAGTCCAGGAAAAACCTGGGCCGGAGCTCGGATCATCACGTGATGTGCATCACGACGAATATCCTGTTCGTTGCAAGGGCACTATTCTCAGTCGCAGTTGTGTTTCTATTTTTCGTTTTCTCCATTCTGAGTTCGTTTATTACTATAACTTCTATATATTCTGTGGGAAATATAAAGACCAAACCTGTTCAACTCCCGTTATCGCTACCACGTATCTAGGTAGTGTTGCTCGGACAACTTCAGCACGGAAAAACGGGCCATTCCCCGCAACACTTGATCTCGCCCAAGAAGCACCAGAAGTTGATCTGGCTCACCTAGATTTGAACTAATGATATATCGGGTTCCATTGGAGATATATCACTTCCAAGGGTTCAAGGTGGGTGGTTCTTAATGCTACTAGTTAGCACATGGTTATATATATAGCTAAGCTGCAAGTCCCCGGTCCTCGTCATAGGAAGCTCTGTCCAGAAAATACGTCCCAGATGACTGGAATACTACTGTAACAAGCTAGAGATGACACTGACTTCCTACAGCCACCGATCCACAATAGATGAAACTATTCCTAATAAATCAACATTCAAGCACAAATGTGAAGTAACCATATCGAACGAAATGGCTAGCTGCTCGCTTGCACCCAGGATGGTTGAGCCTATGTTCAGCTCTTAGTAAGATGGCATTTTGATTGACCTACTTTCCGCGAAGGGATTCTCCGCAGATACAGGTCATATATAAGCTATCATTGATACCTTACTGATTTCGTATGTGACGGCCTCAGCGAATTTCATCGTGAATCGTGGGATATTATCTTCGAATTTGGAAAAAGAGTTCCATCGATGCACTCCAGTGCCATCGACTTGGTATGCGATCAGAGTCACGAGATGACTTTGTCACTACTCTACACTTGTTGACTTACTTCTGCCTGGCAAAACCAGACACTACCTTGCATATGTATTCGGCTGCATAGTGGTGCGGGGTAGTTAGACACATGCTGCAAGTTCACAAAAACGCAATGACACTGAGCATTACCACCTCACCACATTTAGCCGTTCATTGCATCCAATTGCATACGTGCGGCACCTGCTGATCGCCTAAGTGCTTTCATCGGCTGGACAGCCGATGCATACACGAGAGCCGTCCCCAGAATGTTCTCAGCTCTCAGATAACAATGCAGAGCATAGATGCATTTTGTCAACATGCCTGACAGTCTAGAGAGACTCCTATAAGCCAGCATCTAGGTTCTTCTCCCAAATCTGCCGTGCTTTTAGCCTGGATTTAATTGGATGTGAGCATCGGCGGCGCTTAGACTCGGTACTTTCTCATTACCTAGAAGGTGGAATATGATTACCAGGAAGGAGCATATATGAGTAGAATTATTTGATCTGTGGAGGCAATGCGTCAAGGGCCAACCATTATAAAGAGATATAATGTCTGATTTGCTCTTTCGCGGCTGGAAAATGATATCTAGTATCGCTTAAGATACGTTAAGGTCGATACAAAATCGACGCTATTTCTCTGATACACGTTTACTGGGAGAACCCTTAATTTGAACGCGACTAAATCACTAGCTCGTAGCTAAGTATATCAATGCCGTCAGTGCTGAGTCTGGGGTCCCCGCAAAGGCACAGTGAGCATCTGGGGACAAGAGATGGCGCGGTGCTCACTCACAGGCGTGCGGTCTCACCGATATCCCCCAATAGAGACAGAAAGCTAGGTTGGTGGATGTTACTGTGGTCTGTTCATAGGTACGCCAGCCAAGATACTTAGCAAGGGGTGGCTGCAGGATCCAAAGACAAAGCTACTAGTAGTATTTGCGACCGCCTATATATATGCCAATGTGATCTACCGAGTAACTGCCGATCGGTTCTCTCAGTGAATGTCTGCAACATGCGCGGTATCACTTTTATTTCTTTCGTGTCTGGGGCAGCGGCTCTAGCTGTTAACCACACATCGCTACCGCTCGAGAAATGCCCGGGGTACAAAGCACTTAATGTGAAAGAGTCAGGGAACACACTAACTGCAGATCTGAAGCTTGCGGGGAGACCATGTAACACCTATGGCATCGATATCAAGGATCTCAAACTTGAAGTGGAGTATCAAACAGGTATGGTGTTGAATTGCAGGACATGGTCCCTTTCTAAGATTTAATTTATGTGATTTTTAGATACACGTCTCCACGTTGCTATCTATGATGCAAAAAAGGAGGTCTATCAAGTTCCTGAATCTGTGTTCCCCCGCCCGGAGTTCAAAAGTGGAACTGCATTAAAGAAGGCGGCGCTCAAATTCAACTTCAAGGAAAGTCCATTCTCATTCTCGATTGAGAGAAAAGATACAAAAGAGATTCTGTTCGATACGGCTGGGTCAGAATTGGTTTTCCAGTCGCAGTATTTGAACCTACGAACATCGCTCCCGGAAGACCCGAACTTATATGGACTTGGTGAGCATAGTGATTCTCTACACCTAGAGACAACGAATTATACGCGCACCCTATGGAGTCATGATGCGTATACAATCCCAGCACATACAAACCTCTATGGAAACCACCCAATTTACATTGATCATCGGGGTAAGGCTGGTACTCATGGAGTCTTCTTGTTGAACTCCAATGGCATGGATATCAAAATAAATAAGACGGATGATGGCGCACAGTATCTTGAATATAACACTCTGGGTGGTATCTTCGACTTCCACTTTCTAGCTGGTCCCACTCCGAAGGATGTAAGCGCACAGTATTCCGGTATTGTTGGTCTTCCTGCCATGCAAAGTTATTGGACATTCGGGGTATGCACTACACTATTACTCCTCATTGATGGTATCTGCCGTTTCTAAATACTATCCAGTTTCACCAATGCCGGTACGGATATCGTGATGTATTCGAGGTAGCGGAAGTTGTCTATAATTACAGCAAAGCGGATATACCTCTTGAGACGATGTGGACAGATATCGATTACATGAATGGACGAGCCGTTTTCACTCTCGATCCCGAACGTTTTCCAATTGAGAAGATGCAAGAGCTCGTGAATTACCTTCACCAGCACCAACAGCAGTAAGTGAACATCTCTGATTGGTCTCTTTCGGTCAAATAGCTGGATTGGCTTTTAATGAGCGACATCGTTGATTCAAACAGCTATATTCTCATGGTCGATCCAGCGGTTAAATATGGAGGTATGGTGTCTTTATATCACTTCACCTATTTCGAAAGAAGGTCATCTTCATGATTCTAATTTTTCGTTTAGAGAATGGCGCCTTCAACCGTGGCCACCAGCAAGATGCCTTTTTGAAAAACGCCGATGGATCTCTGTACCAAGGTATGCCAACTGCAACCTGCAATATTATGGTCACCATACTTATTCTCACAGGCGTCGTATGGCCTGGTGCCACTGTATTTCCAGATTGGTTCCACGGGAACACGCCTTCATGGTGGAATGGCGAATTCAATATTTTCTTCAACCCAGAGACTGGAGTTAATATCGATGGCCTTTGGATCGATATGAATGAGGCCTCTAATTTCTGTCCATGGCCATGCGCAGATCCTCAGGCTTATGCTAAAGAGAACAATTATCCACCAGCGCCGCCTCCAGCCAGGACTTCAAATCCACGTCCATTGCCAGGGTTCCCTTCTGATTTCCAGCCATCTGATTCAAGAAAATTTGAGAAAAGAGCACTCACACAATCGCGTCAAAAGCTTGGACTTTCAGGACGTGATCTTATTAACCCCCCGTATCACATAGATAATGCCGCAGGCTCAATAAGCAACCTAACAATTCGAACAGATCTGACCCATGCTGGAGGCTACGCTGATTACGACATACACAATCTCTACGGAACGAGTAAGTTGCTACGCACGTATTCCTTACTTGCTTATAATTTCTAAATGGCGAAAATAGTGATGAGCTCTGCTTCTCGTAATGCTATGCAGCAGCGTCGCCCCAAAGTGAGACCATTGGTCATCACTCGTAGCACCTTCGCGGGTGCTGGCGCCCATGTTGGGCACTGGTGAGTTCATGGCCCTTTTCAGAAGACAGGTTGGTTACAGGAAGCTCTTATCTAACATCTGTAAAGGTTAGGCGATAATGTCAGCAATTGGGACAAATATCGTATATCCATTGCCGAGCAGCTGTCTTTCTCAGCAATCTTCCAGATCCCTATGGTAGGGTCTGACGTGTGTGGGTACTCTGGTGCTACGACTGAGGAATTGTGCGCAAGATGGACCACCCTGGGTGCATTCTCTCCGTTCTTCCGCAATCATAATGAACTGGGGAACCCGCCACAGGAATTTTATCGATGGGCAAGTGTTGCAAACGCAGCAAGGAAGGTCATAAACATCCGTTACAGGCTTCTTGACTATCTTTATACTGCATTCCACCAGCAAACAACAACAGGAGAGCCCTTTCTCCAACCAATGTTCTATCTATATCCGGAAGACCCGAACACTTTTGCCATCGATTTGCAATTCTTTTACGGTGATGCAATCCTTGTCAGCCCGGTAACAAGTAATGGTTCTACTTCTGTCGAAGCTTATTTCCCTGACGATATATTCTACGACTGGTATACCGAGGCTCCCTTTCGCGGACATGGAACGAACATTACGTTGACCGATATTGATATCACGTCGATTCCACTGCACATTCGGGGCGGCACCATCGTCCCGGTACGGTCTTCTGGAGCCAACACAACGACTGAACTAAGAGCGAAGGGCTTCGACATCATCATTGCACCTGGTCTCGATGGTACTGCTACTGGAAGTCTGTATATGGACGACGGGGATTCACTGCATCAACCTGCTACTCTCGACATCACACTCGAGTACCGTAATGGTATTTTCCGGATGAATGGCGCTTTTGGCTATTCTGCCGGTGTCCAAATCGAGTCTGTTAAACTTCTTGGGCAGGAGAACGAGCACGGATCTCTGAGGACTGGACTCGTTAATGGCATCGAATACCGGTATAATGCTGAGGCAAAGAGCGTGACAGCAAAGGTACAGCTGGACCTTACTAAACCAAATGAAGTCAGCTTCTTCTGAAATGTATGCAGGGAGGTAATACAAGATATGTCGAAATACTGTCAGCCATACTATGGCAGGCGTAAAGTTAGAACCCTGGGAGCATGAAATTAGCAATAGCAGCGAGTAAAGTAAATATTACAAAGTCAAACATATCCTGCCCTATGCTCATCAGCCTTCCATTCCCAGGTTGGATTCTGATTAACGAAAACAGAGGGGCTCCAAAGAATAACGAACATTCTACGGGACACAACTCGCTGCGTTGGAAGAGAGCAGAGGGAGATGTGCGAAGATCGGAACGGTCCGATAGCTTCTCCCGAACGGCCGGGCCGTCACCATTCTCCTCGACATGGTAATGATATTCACATCCAGGCTCGTATTCGATGCAGAATTGTCACACAAGTCCACTGCGCCGCAGACAATAATGAAACAGAAAGAAGAGTGATCATTATCTGAATACCCTTCGGGTGCTAGTCATTTATTCTCATCCCAAACATGGAAGTGATCAGAGCTGATTCGACAACTTTATCCTATTTTGACTATCGTATTGTCCCTGTGAAGAAGATTGGGACGTGCAGACAGGGCTCATTAAGGTTCCAGGGAAGGATCCCGGCTTTCCTAGACCCATGGAGCTTTGTCCTACGGTTTCCCAGTATCGTACCGGGGATCTGTTCAGGGAAGCGAGAATACTCCACGATGAGCAAGGACCCGTATCCGACCACGGAGTACGTCCCCTCGTTCCAACCGTTAGGGTGCCAAGTGTATGTGGGCTAGCCTAATGGCGACGATGCGGTGGCTAATGGGAAGAATAACTGTGGGATTAATCCCGCGATGGATCTATGGGCCGTACATAGAATGTAATTGAAATACGGTATTGATACGTATCGAGATACATAGTTCCGTTTCTTTGTCATTCCATTTCACTACATCCCTTAAGACCTTCATGATTCATACCAAATGCTATTCATCACGTAACGTCCGAGGAATTGTATTAAATCGATATAAGGATAGTCCCAGGAAGCAACTGCGCAACCAGACGAACCAGGCCTCACTCCCAGCGTCGAAAGAGAGTGATGCTGTGCGGCGCAGAGCGATTTCCTCAGGCTAATTGCCTGCACCTGAACCACTAAAGTGGCGTCCATCAGCCCGAAGGAATATAGCAACAAGCGACAGGGTATGGATAGACTAGGGCCAAATCCCCTGTCGAATCTTCACAAAAATATGGTATCGGAATTGGCTTAAAACGTTCCCCGGGAACGGTCAAACCCAACATGTACTCAGTCCTAACCGTATCTGCCTTGATAGCCGCTGTTACAGTATTTGCTTCAGGAGCCATGCTTCCGAGAAAATAAATACACCTTTATTCGCGCTCTAGGGTAGCATGTGTGGATATGTATCATTTTATGCTCTCATAAAATACGATTGAATGCCGGAGAAAAGGGGGGATACTATCAGTAAAACGAACTATTTGTATGATTATGCAGCGAAGTTCCTTACTGAGGGACTGCCTACGGAGTAGTTCATGGTAGATACATGACCGCCAAGGGGCTTCATGAATTTCCGGTCTATATCCAGATCTGCTAAGCATGAAATCGTAACATAGAACCCAAGCGTACTTCTGATACGACTTATCTAACAAGGAAGGTGTAAGTGAATAGTTCCTGGGATCTTCGTATGTGTGTTCCTAGACACAATGCTCCACGAGTCTCGGCCTATACGAAAGCGTACCCATATATTTGGAAAATTAATATGTGCCCCTGTCATACATTTTGGAGATAATGGTCGATATGGATTTTTCTTTCCAAGGATTCCGTGTTGAACTTCATATGTTGCAGAAATGAAGAACCGTGATTCTCCTGTAGATCTTTACTTTTGCGAAGTTCCGAACATGACTCGATAATCCATGACCTCCTGGGACCATAGCTTTCAGCAAGGACGGCCCGATAGTCAAGCAAAGCACACTAGGCAGGAAAAGTAGTGGTCGGATTATGTAGTAAAAGATAACTAGATCTGGAACCGATCCAACGGATGTCAGCAAATCCTTGTTCATCGAATTCTTCGGGTAGCGAGCGTTTGCAGCTACCAGATCAACGAAGAGACCGCACCGGTTGTATGAGTATGCAGAACAGCAGTTCCTTTTGAATTTGATTTCTATTGACATTTAGTGACCTCATACCACTTTGGCCTCCTAAATCTCTTCGTTATGGCAAACCCCTTGGTGGTTGAGACTTTTGTGGAATACGGAATAGGGATTTTCTTTCTGTCTCTGAGGTTGATCGCAAGATGGAAGATTGTCGGTATCCGTAACTTCGGGTTGGGTGATTTCTTTGCGATATCAGCTATGGTATGTTCCCAAATGCCCATGGATACGATTGATGTGATGGGTTCGTCCTGCATGACGTGAGCGACAAGTTAATCTTGGTATCTGATCAGGCATTTTGGACAACCCAAACCGTTATTATTTATTACCTTGGTGAGGATTTCCAACAAATTACTGATCCAAGTGTTGCTAAAACGTCTCTACCTTCAGGTATATACGGAAACAATATCGGATTAAATGCCGAAACTGCGATGGCTGTTCCGGAAAGCGAAGCTCCAAAGCTCATACTCGGTTCGAAATTAGCATTTACAAATTGGATTTGGTATCTTTGTTATATATGGTGTTTGAAAGGCGTACTCTTATGCCTATACTCAAAGTTAACGTGAGCAATACATTTCTTTCTCATCCAGCTCTCACGTCTATCAATCCTGAACTGACAGACTTTTCCTCTTCTTTTAAAGCGAGGGTGTCGAGCAGCAGCGCATTGTGCATGCCATGTCTGTGTTTGTCGCATTATCGTGGCTTGGTTGCGTTCTGACCCACGTCTGTATCTGTACCCCTGTTCCTCGGAATTGGCAAATAAAACCGTACCCAGGAGGTACGTTCACGAAGCCCTCTATATACATTCACTTGTCTTTCAGAATGGCTCATAGAAGCAGATGATTGTACAATTCGACGACCAAACTATGTCGTGATAGCCACGTTGAATGTACTGTGAGTGGCTCGGTCTGGGTTGACGTTGTAATCACTGACAGTCGTGGTATTCTCTTAGATCCGATCTCGGTATAATTTTGACTCCTGTCCCACTCCTCTTCAAGCTCAAGGTGCCTTTAGCTCGGAAAATCATTTTGTTGGTACTCTTCTCTTCCGGCATATTTATCATGATCTGCACTATCCTCCGCGCCTACTACTCGTTGAAGTCCATCCAAACATTGAGTATTGCTCTGGGCTGGGCAGATCGTGAGTGCTTTGTCGCCGCAATCGTGGTCTCTCTACCTGGAATAAAACCACTCTTTCGGAATGTGCGCTGGCTGGGCTCTTCTAATAGAAGTCGGAGATATGGTGAAACGTCGAGTCAGCCAACGAGAAGGTTTCCATGGACCAAGGGGTCAGAAGGACACACGAGGACCGATATATCGACACGCAATGATGTACGCCAGGACCACTTTGAACTTTCTTCCAGGCTATCGAAGCGACCAATTGGTGCTAGCCGGTTTTCATCTGAAGGAAGCGAAGAACACATCCTTGGAACACAGAAGGACCTGGAAGACGACCCGAACAACGCGATTCATGTTACAACGGAATATATACTTGAAGAGGGAAGAGGTCGTGCAAAATAAAGTATAGAATATACCTCTTGTGGCTCCTCTGCCTGGGTCTTGATAGGAGCAGCGCTTGGGGGCACTAGGACTCCTGGATACGATCGGGTGCTAAAGAGAATCGACAACTGGTTCACTTTAACGGTTTCCTGGAATAATCTCATTTGTTTATGTCATGAATATTATTTTCTGTGTACTGGTCAGAACTACCTTATGCTCCTATATAGAAAGGATAGTTAGTCTGCTGGTGGAGTCTTTTCTACCTGGGCTGCTGCGAGTCTTTATTATGCTCCTCAGCATAATATGTGGCCTCTGGCTAATATCGTATGCCAACTAACAGGAGAAAAATGAGAACTCCTAAGGGTCCGCGCCTGGATCTGATAGTTAGTATTCAGCGTATACAGTCCTATCAATACTCCTATCTTTACAATTCTTCTATGAGAAGTTGTTCAAATTCGCCAAAATATCACTGTTGTAGAAAAGGTCATTTGAGGTTTCCCAGACTCCCGATATAATGGCTTCCGTGGATAGGTCCATGGATAGCCCGATACTGGAATCGTCGTCAAGGGCCGTATTGCAAGGCTGAATTCCTCCATCGAAAGGCACAACTTCACTGTTTGGGCCCATTTCGACTCCCCGAGGTTCGCCTAAGACGTCTTGCCCCTGTGCGAGAGGCTCACTTGGTGAGTTCGTATTCTGGGTAAAGGTTATTTCGCTCTGGTTGTGCGACATTAGCATAAGTATGCGCATCACATGGGCGGAACCGATTTGGCTTACTCTATAAGGGACTCTTTCTTCATCTGGTGACGATGGGTGCGTGCGAGGCGCACTCCGATTAGCACCAAGTGAGATCGCATGGGCGTGAGTCTTCTCCATCGCACCCTCCAAATTGTCTAGGTTCTGTACCAGAACGGACGACGTATTCCAGAAGTCCCTGTGCTGGATCAGGTTTAGTCGTAGTAGGTCGAGGTTTGATTGCGCTACCAGCCTCTCTGATTTGGTCTCTGAAAATGTCGCCCGGACAATCTGGATCGCAGCTACCATCCAAACAGTGTTTGCGAGAAGAGGGTGGCCATCAGTAATATGATTTGGTGCGGAATCACGCACAGTGCTGACCACTTGCTCTGCAGCGTGGAGATATCGACGTGACAGGGCATTGGGATGGGTTGCGGGTACGTCAAGAGGACGACGTGCTCCGCGCATCGAGCTTGAGGAAGCATGGTCGGTATCTTCGGTCTGAGAGCTGGCACCGGAACCATCGTCTCGAAAGCAGTCATTGTGCAGAATCATGAGTTTTGCAAGTTGAGTCATGACATGTATCGATTGTCTGTCGGAGTTTCTCTTTCGCGTCCTTAAGTCACGGGAGGTCGCTTCGTTTGAAGATGATAGATCTAGCCGGTACTGCAGTTTCTTAGGCAGTGCCATGGAAAAACACGAGACGCAGTTCTCGAGAACCACTAACTGAGGACCAATATCTGCGGAGTCAGAGGGCCTCTGGGTACCCAGAGGTTGGCCACGACCGAATGTAACATCTTGGGGAACGGAAGGGTTGGCCAGGGAGTGCGCATCGCGCATGAATGAGTTGACGACGATAAACCACGCTCTGCCATTTTCATTACCGCTTTTCTGCAGGTTCTTCCACCGAAGCGTTGGGTCAGCGTCAAGGAAGCAGCTTGGCGCTTTCTTCCCCTCAAACCAGAAAGTGTCCTCGACTGGTAGAAGAGTGGCATGCTGACTCTGATCCATGCCAATTGGAGATCTTCGTATGGTGGTAGCGAATACTTCAAGCTCCCAGATGGTCCACCACACCCTGCGCCGCTCCTCCTTCGCAACCCATACCTCTACTGACTCCGAGCCATCTTGTCTCGTTGATCTGGATGGTAAGTCCACCAGATGAAGACCCATTTCGTAGGCTATCCGGATAACGAGCCCTAGGGACCTCCACGCCACTCCCCGAACGCCAATCACGAGCTCATTGTAAGTCGTTAGCACGAGAGCTTGCAGTAGAAACAGCGGTGGAGGCTTGTCTCCGCAGCTCCGGAGTTGCCTGTGGCTGGCGTCCGAGGCGAGCTCGTAGAAGCGTTCAGGGCGAAGTGCCCCCGTACCGTCGTATCCGTCGAGACCGCTGCTAACACCTGGGTGAGCGTACCTTACAGCTAGACAAAACATGGAAGCCAGCAGTGTGCTCGCTTGCTCGGGCATAAGCTCTACATAGACACGCCGTTCGAAGGTAGGGCGATGAAACAGTGAGATTGATGTGATATGAAAGAAATATAGATTAGTACTATCATCGACAAAGAGATCAGCCTATACTTCTTTTCATCCACTGTAAAAGAAAATGTGGGATGCTTACAGTCGAGATAGATGACTCTGCTCCAAGCCCAATAGATGACATATATGGGCAGTATTGTTCTGCCGCATCACTTCCGGCGGGGTGCGTAAGAAGCGGATCTCAGGTGAAGGAGAGACTTTTCGACCGCTCTCGCCGTCATCTTGATAGGCCTGTTTCTCGTGAAAGTGATGAAGTATCCAGTTGGATATGCCGCTGGTCTTTGTCTTCACTACTTGCTGCTGGCGTATTTGCTTGCTCGATTCGGTGCTGACGAAATCCGATCTCTTGTTTCCACTGTCGACCCCGCACATACGACTGGCGCGAGGCTCTCTATCTAGGGTGTTGAGTTGGGAGTTTGAGATTCTTCGCTTTCGATAGCTCCCTGAGGACGTCCAATGTCAGCCGGCGAATACATATAGGCGTGGCGATGCACGCGCGGGCATATGCCAGCAAGGCAAGGGAGATTAGAGACAGCTCATACCCAATTTTGGGCCTGGTCTCTGCGCGGTGGATGGATAATGGCAGCTTTGCATATGGCGGATGCATATCCGACACGAAGGAGTCGTCTTGTCGCTAGAAGCACCGCAGAGGCATATATCTCAGTGGACTGATAAGGAATAGCGGAGAGGGATGCGCATACCATTTGACTTTTCTCCTGAGCTCAAAGTTAGTGTACCAGGAGCAAAGAGAGAACCGGTGCAGGAAATATTAAGCGTCAACCCGTTTGACTGACCTCTTGCACTGGTAGCACGCCCACGGGCTCAAGAGCACGCCGTGCTGTGCACGCCGCGTCTGCTGCTGCGCTTGCTCCGGGGAGCGTCTCTGGTGACTCGCGGTGTGGTCTTCCTGATCCATTTCGAGGGTCGGAACTGGAGTATCTGATGAATCTGCGTCAGTAGTAGTTAACGAGTCGTCGGGCCATCATCAAGTTGTCAAGTTATCTGTGTACATAAGTAGGCGGAGAATCGTTCCCCATCTCTCCGGAGTCCACAGTAACAGTCAATTTTGCATCACGGAACTACCCACGTCCAGCTCATATACCTAAACATCTCCAACATTGCTGTCAATCACCACGATTCGGCGTCAGTTCTGGTGCCTGTGGAAGCAATGCGACGGTGGTGATGCGGAGAGCGGAGATCTTCAGACTTACAGTACTTAGATTAGGTCCGTGAGTAATTCCGCTGTCAGTGCAATCGCCATATTGACCGTCAAGCCAACTCCTTAATTAATTCGAGCGGAAATACAGCGACGTTGTGTATTTCGACCAACTCCCTCCATGCTGCCCATGTCTGATCTCAAGCTCGTCTCAACTATTTGGCTTCAAGCGACCGTCCTCATTTCAAGTCTTCACTGCAAGACAGCTATCGCGCCAAACCACTGGTTGCGAGAAACAATGGTTAACTCGGTCTCGCATCTTTCATCCTGGGCGGCAAAATTACGCCTGATGTGATATCGGGTTTCATCCGTCTTACTTAAGAGACCATCTTAGTCCATTGTTGTGGGAGCGTCTATCTCGATCGATATCTCGTTCTAGCAATCCGATATCAAACATCATCAATCATGGGTAAAGTCAACCTCAACCGAATATCCTATGTGTACTACACGTATAAGGATCTTGACACAGCCCACCAGTTCTTGCTGGACTTAGGTTTTCTGGCACTTGCACAAAGGGCTGACAGGATCTTCTACGGAGGCTACGGTACTGAAAATTTCGTTCTTTGCGCCCAAAGAGGTGACAGGACATGTTCGGCGGTGCCGCGTTCGCAGTAGAGATTCTCCAGGACTTAGAGCATGCCTCTGTCCTGTTCCTTTGTGCTAAACCACAAGGCTGAGCAATGCGTAAACCCTAGCCGACTGATAAGAATCGAGAGCCTGGTCAATTCCAAAGGCTTGAAATGGGTATGTTTATGTAGACACGAGCTTCAATCAGACATTCTAGCAGGTTCGAGATGCCTTTTCACAAGGACTGCATTCTCATCTACTCAACTCGCTATATGTGAAACTAGATTTCGGGATTGAGCTCCAAGAATCTTTCCATGGAGGTCGTGTTCACAGCTGTGTAGCGGTCATTGTCCAGCTTTCTCATATGAAATGTTCCATCCAACTGGTAGATTTGATAGAAGTACCCCATCCACTCCCAATATCTCTGCGGGCCCACCTGTTCTACGGCATTTGCCGCAGCGACTTTCAATTCGTCCAAGCTTCCAGCGGTATCGATTGTTACCCTAACATCGCGAGCCTTTTCGTAGGCTTCTGCCATTTCCCGGGTGCTTTTCTCGAAACTGCAGAACCTGTAGATTCCTGTCTCGTTGGACATGTCCTGGATGACCTCCGCTGTGAACTCAGCTGTATCATGCTCCGTCGTCATCTGCCACTTTTCATGTCCAGAACCCCAAACAAGGGCGCTCTTGGACGCAGGGTCCCACACGCCTTTGTTCGCAGGTGCAAAGTGTCCGTGACCTGGGACGGAGAAGAATACCTCACACAACATGCCAACAAATATGTAAAGTGGCTTTACAGTAGATGAGAGCTCCAGTTGACGCTTAAGTGCAAGAAAGACATCATAATAGGGCACCTGGCCCCATTGAAGCTGAGACCAATCCATATTCCAGGCAGATGGGACGAACCGCTGTAAGACATATTTAGTAGTCTGCCTATGGGTTGGGGGTAGAAAACCAACCGTAACTCCCTCTTCTTCCATGATTCGGACGAGAAGCAGCTCTGCCTCCAGGGCTAGGTACGGCAGAGGGGCGTACGTGCAAACGACCGTATCCACACCTCGAACGGCTTGTCTGAGAGTTTCGGTGTCATACCAAGTCTTGGTCTGATGGAAGCTCTCCAGCCTCGCCAGATCATTTTCGGGAATGGAAGACTTGGACCTTGAGGCACCACGGACCTGGTGGCCCCGTCGAATAAGTGCATCGGCCAGCTTGAGGCCCAAGTTTCCAGATATGCCAACAATAAGGACTAGCATGATGGATGTATAGAGTTCAATCGCAGATATCTCTCTGCCCTTTCCTTACGACGGGCTACGATGCACCTTTTAACCACGACTGTTTAGGAGACCGGATCCCTAGACCAAAGCTCGGACAAATATTGTCTGGGAATCACCGGGAAAGCTATACAATCATTTCGGCGTAATAAGAGCTTTCGGTCGATCTTTTGGTCGGTTTCCGGCCCTCTTTCGTCCCCTTTTACATACGAAACCCCTCAGATACACATCAATTTATAGCGTAGGAAGTCTAACAGGTTAATTAGCCCTGGACAAGCATTACTACATGTCCGCAGACATTGAATATTTGCTTTTCAATGACATCAGTTCTGAAAGGTCTCGGTCAGTTGTCGTTGTTACTGCCGGCTTCCGAACTATGAGGTAATCAACCCGACAATAGACCGAGAGTATGCACGAGTGGCCCATCCGGTGAGTTCCCCCAGGTTAGACACACAAACGAAGATGATACATCGACAACGGGTGACTATCATATAGATATGGGGACTCTGGGTAAGCATTTCAGGCCACGGCGCCATCCATTGGGCTAACCTTGGTCTCTGGATTACCCATATTGAGCTTCCATCTAATCACCAATTTACCTTATAGAGCATACTACAATAATGCCCAAATATCTTATTAAAGGTGGTAACGTTCTACAATTTGATGATGAAAAGAAATCGTCTTTTCCCAAATTAGACATTCTCGACAACATCATTGCCAAATCGGTTCTGATTTGGGCATAGGAGATGCTGAGAGATTGTGAAGAGAAACGGGGAACTACTTAAGGTAGATTTGAAAGAATTGGCAACGAAATTGATAGAGAACCGTAAGGTGCTGGAAGAACGTTGGAATGGTGTAAACTGGGAGACGACCAGGTGGGAACTTGCCCAGCTATGGTATTTGCAAAATACCTTGGAATGAATGTAAGATGCGATGTGACTATTATAACGATTGCCTCCGTAATAATACTTGTCCAAAGTATAATACCCTACAAGTCATGGGATTGCTTCTGGTAGTCCAGAGTCCTCGCCGTGCATCATTCTGAAGAGTGGCTCCCAGACAGTCACCGCTCGTTTGGTTATGCGACCATTACCCATTTCCGGTAGATCATAGGGAAGTAACTTATTCGCAGAAGCTTCCAATACCTGTCCAGTAACCCCTGTCTCGTCATCTAAAAATCTATGGTAACCTTTTATGACAGTCTCGACTGGAGTTATGCTGCATTTGATAAGTCAGTTAAGCTGTTCCCTAGCTTTACACCAAAGGGCACATACCATTCCGGCGTCACTGCCTCTATCATCTCTGGAGGTACGATGGGAGTGGCAATAATGCCAGGAAGTACGGTGTTAATGAAGATATTGTCCTTTTGCTTCAAGAGAGGAGCGACACCCCGGATGAAAGTTACCACAGCGGATTTCGTACCACAGTACTCAGGATACGATCTATGAGGGAAAACTGCGGCAATGCTTCCAGTGACGACGATCTTTCCTCCTGGATGCGGTTTATTCTGTCTCATGAAGTGGATAGCTAACTGAGTGCCGTAGATGACTCCTTTGTAATCGATATCGGTGCAGGAAAGGTCTGGCTCGGGAGGGATATCATCGACGTCCCTGCCTCTCCAGTTGAATATATATATGGAGCTTTTGTCGACGATTCCAGCATTTGCACACAGTGCATCGATACGGCCCCAGGTATCGTATACAGCCTTGAACATTCGAGCCTGGCTGGCATAGTCTTCTAAGTCTGCCTGAAGGAAGACAGCATTCTCCCCCATACCTTTAACGAGAGCTTCACCGGCTTCACGGCGACGTCCGACGCAAGCGACTTTCCAACCATGGGCGTAAAGGTCTTTGGACAGATCTATTCCGATTCCCGACTGGACAATAACTTTTGGTTAATACCAACATGAACATTGTACTGACCAATAGGCAGAAAACAAACTGACTGTAGCACCAGTAACAATTGCAACGCGACCTTGGCCTTGGGGATTTGCCATAACAGCTTTTCCGTGGATTGTGAGTAAACAGGCCTAATGGGGGTAGTGTTAGAGGGGGACAAACAAAGACTGTCAATGGATATCTTGATCACTGCTGGTTGTGGTCGAAATGTATGAATACTCGCACACCATTCAAAGCTCCCTAGAAAAGACACACTATTGAAGCGCGATAGTGTGGATATTTTTTCATTCTCTCAGTAGATATTTCGGAGTACAGAGTACCATAGTTACCCCTCATAAAGGTCTCCACTTTCTTACAAGGACAGGGGAGTGTTTCCGTTTCCCCTAGCTCGGGATGGAGTTTTTGGATCGCAGGTCCTGCAGGGATCTGAATGTGGAAACTATTATCCGCGATAAATTACAGCACCCAAACGCTGTTTGTGAACAAATGTTACATACTTCGACTATTGCAGACGCAGGGTAGTGTCGACTGACGTACTTAGTGAAGAGCTGATTCGAGTTATTCCCAACAAGAATAGTATGGATATTCCGCTGGTGGCTCACATTATGTTTCATCCACTCGTATATGCTTTTTACCATTTTCAATTTTGAGTAATCAGGAGGGTTTGAATTAGCTCTGGCTTCTCTATTGATGGATCAATTGATCAATACTGCGCCGATTTGGTTATCGACCTCGGTCGCAGACATGACTTTTCTCATATCTTCATCGCAATATTCGTGCTGATCGCGGATATAGTAATTCTCCCCACTAACCTCAACAGCTAGACCGAATGCTTTACCTGCAGCGACTTCAGTCCCCGTTGCATCTATCAGGGCAGGCCCGTCTATCAAATGCAATACTATATCGGCAATCCGCTGAACTGGAATGAATAAATCCCTTGGAAAGCCCGACCATCCATTTTCGTCCAACAAATTTGTGTATACAATTCCGGGGCAGATGGCATTTACACGTATACCGTCAAGGAAGAAGTGCGGAGCAACAGAACGCATAAAACCGACGACCCCGACTGGTAAAAGACGTTGTCAGCATCTGACCTCAACCGTGCCGTCACTAGACTTACATTTTGCTGCTGAGTACAATGGCGAGTAGTAGGATGGGTAGAGTCCACCACAGCTTGCTGTCATCACCAGGCAACTTCCTTTCCCCTTATCGGGAGATTGACGAAAGTAGTGTAGAGCAAGATACGTCGTCCAGATAACTCCTTTCAAGTCAATATCAATGCTAGTCTGGTCCAACCGTGGCGGCGGTTCGGCTCCATCAGGATGGGTCGCATAGAAGTTCGTCCTTTCGACCACACCAGCGTTGGCAAAGACAAAATCAAGCCGATAACCGCTTGATGTGAAGATAGCCTTGAATGTATTTGCGAGCGCATCGTAATCGGTCACATTGATTCTGTGAAAGGTTAAATTTTCAATGTTCTCTTCTCTCGCCACGCCCAGATTCTCGTTGACATCAAGAATATGGACATTCCAGGTTGTCCGTCTCGATAAAGCTGACGCTACAGCAAGTCCCATCCCACTGGCTGAAATTTGATGCGTTAACTTGTAGTCGCGGCAGTTTGACTTCAGATTCCACGGTACTTACCACCGCCAGTTATGATTGCCACCTTCATTTTTGTTGGCCGAGACCTAAGATGAATTATTATGTGCGAAAGGTGATGACATCCAATAGATACAATTGAAAATGGAATTCTGAAGTGTTAAGTGTCAGTTTATGTGCAGAGGATGAGTACCTCTCAGTATCATTATCTTGTTGTAAGGTATTGTATTGTCCTGTAATCCTTCGTAACATTTAGGTAAACCAGTATAGCAGGGGACAGCTGCTACACACATGGGTTATCCTAAATTGTCCACGAGGAAGGATTTTCCTGCACCAAATTCATTAGTTGCCTGGATTATATGCGCATTATGCTTGAACGGCCCGATGCTACGACGATCGTAAAGCAAATTCTCAGGCCCAGTGGCATGGTCAAGCGATCAGCGTTGCGGCACAGTTCGCGAACGTAGGCTAATGCTCTGTAGATAGCTAACTAGTGTATTGATCACGAGTCATGCCGGCTCCGAACTTGCTTAATTACGGAGTACTTTTTGCCAAGGCGACACCGCGCATTGAACGTCGTTGATGAATGAAGTCTATATCCGAAGCTCCATGGCGTTGGGCTAGCCCCAGTTGATCATCTTGCTCTCATCCAGTAACATGAACCCACAAAGGACATTGATGATCACGAACCATCTGCAACGCAGTAGCGGAAATCTTCCAAGCCTGTGACTATGACATTAGGGTTTAGGGGAAATTCGGATAAGAGAAGGCTTTCGGGTCCTGACCCGATATGCCGTCTGTCAGGGAAGTCTGCTCCTTCATGTAATTGCAATACTGCCGAGCCTAGAGCTTCCAGGGGTTGCTTAGCTTTCTATTCCCATTTGTAAAGTAGGCTAGCTCCCTCGTTGTGATAGAGAAACCAGAGGCACTGCGGTAGATATCACTACCCCTTCCTCGCAAGTCTTCTGAGGACAGCTTTCTATCCAACACAAGATGGCGTCTCAGATGGGAACGGAGCAAGGGCAGCAACAAAATGATCTTGAATCACCGTTTAAAGGGTCGAAGACTGATGCTAGTCAAATTAATGATCAGTCATCAGAAGAGAGCGAGCCTGTCGTCACTCTGAAGACATGGATTGTTTCTGCGGTAAGTCGAGATACACATGAACCCGGAACTAATATTGACCTTGCTATTAGATACTTTCTTGTGGATATGGCCTCTCATTCTATCCGATTCCAGTAATGGCTGCTATCGGAAGTGAGCTCGCCACTGACTTTGGGGAGCCAACCAAGTATGTCTGGTTTGTTCCGGTAGGGCCTTTGCTATATATTTATAGTTCTTAGCCATTAAAATATGCATAATCTGACTACGCACACCAGGCCTGGACAATAGCAATTACTTGCGCATTCCTCATCTTGTCAGTCGCGTCATGGTCTCTTTGGGGTTTTATCTAACTCGCTTCAGGGGACCGAATACCGATTTACTGGGTCGTCGATGGTTCCTCGTAGGAGGCAACTTGGTAACATTCACTCAGGTATACCATGGCATTGCACTAACATTGAGCAGCTCTGCGCGGTCGGTCATATAATTGTAGCTTCTGCCAAAAATTCGAATCAGATAATAGCCGGACTGGCTGTTGCAGGCTTCGGGGGTGCAAACTGCCAGGTAGGTCGATACCACATCTGCAACACACAAAGAAAAACCACATTGTCCTAATTAAGTGTAGATGGCAGCATTCGCATTACCTGAGCTCCTTCCCAACAAATGGAGACACATTGCAGTCGTCATCGCTGATCTGACGGTCTTCGTTGCTGTCATTGTCGGGCCAGTTACCGCCCGCTATGGATATCAATTTGGTACCTGGTACTGGAATTTTGGGTCTATAGCCATATGTCAATTTCTGTCATTTCTAGGGCTTCTATTTCTTTATTTCCCGCCAGCTCGCCCGTACGAACAAGTCTTGCCTTCCATTCTTGTGAGAAATTTCGGGCTGACATCGCTTTAGGAGAGGCATCCCACTGGTACAAGTTCTAAAGGAGCTCGATTATCTCGGTATGATAATCACCTCAGTACCCTAGCAAACAGACTGATATCTCATACTACTGGAAGGTGCTTTACTTTTTATCGGGGGAGCTGTGCCTGTTCTTATGGGAATTGTATGGGCCGGAGTGTACCCATCGAACGATCCGCACGTCGTTGCCACCCTGGTTGTTGGGTTCGCCGTCCTTATCTTCTTCGCTTTATGGGAGACATTCGGCCCTGTGAAGTACCCCCTGACTCCGACTTCGGTCTTCACAAGCTCATGCGGACGAGATTTCACAGCGCCTGCTGTCGCTCTCGGTGTGGTCAACATGTTTTACTATTCTTCTAGTATCCTCTGGCCCACTATGATTCAAGTATTCTACAGCAATGGTGGGAAAGATTGGAAATATGCGACGGTGTTGTCACTTCCTCAAGGATTCGCCATTATGACAGGAGCTATTTTCCTTTCAGTTTTTGGGGGTAAAATCAGGCATTGGCATTGGCAGCTGAGCGGGTCGACCTTTATCATGGTTCTATTTGGGTCTTTGCTGGGGATCGTCACGCCGACAAACAAAGGAACTATGATTGCATTTCTATTCCTCTCCCAGACTGGATTTGGATGGGCACTTTACTTAAGCATTGCTATCACACAAATGGGTGTGGAGCATCACAACCTAGGTGTTAGTGGTGGTATCTCAGGTGCCGTCAGATTTGCTGCAGGGTCTAGTAAGTGCAATTCATCGGCAGACTTATATTTTCTCGGGTCTCTTGCTAATTAATTTCCGCTAAACAGTCGCAACAGCGATCTACACCACAGTGTTCAATAACTCCCTGGCCAAGTGGACGACTGAATTAATCCCGCCTGCAGTAACTGCAGCAGGGCTCCCAGAGGACCAACTTCCGAACTTAATGGCCGCATTGGATGCCGGAGCTTCTGCTTTAAGCAAGTTTAACCCTTCCGTTGTCAGCGCAGCCGCGGAGGCTATGAACCAAGTATACTGCAAAGCTATATTGTATGTTCCCACGTCGACTCCCCACTAGAAGGGAAATGCTAATGAGTGCAGTATTGTTGCAATGGTTTCTTTCGCATTTGGCGTCGTTGGCATCATTGCCTGCGCACTGTGCAAAGATGTAGACCACAAAATGACGAACAAGGTTAGCAATGCAACCTCTGCCGTTCTGTTTTACCTCTCACTGACAGGATTGCGATCTAGATCGAAGTCTATCTCGAAAACACTGAACTCGGGAAGAAGAATAAATTCCACTAATGTTAGCTCAAAGTACTCGTAATAATTGTCGTATCATCGCATATTGATATCGCTCAAATATCAAGGCTGCTGCGTTTCGCTTGAGAAGTCATTCATTCATAGAACAACAAGACTCCTGTCATAATTCCATGGAAGCCCTATAAGAGGTAAACCGTCATTCCTTATTTCTTATACCTTATGCCGTTTAATATTCAGAGAGCAGGACATAGAATGTGCTTCTGTCCCTATCAATTAGGAAACATATCAGAAATTAGCCATACCCTTCTGGCCCACAGCCACAACTGGCGTGGCGATAATAAGTAAATGTATTTTTATCTGGCGTTGACGTCCTGCGGGGAAGCGTTGAATCAATTAGGTCCAGAACGCGCACAGGTCGCAGCCACACACGCGTCTCCCTTCGGCCGCTTAACTGTCACTTAGCGCAGACATCAAAAACGATCTTTCTGTGTGGCTAGATAGCGGCACGGAAGTAATCGCCAGAAGCCGTCCATCATATTTAGTTGAGAGGATGTGCAGTGGCTGAGCAGCTTTGTCAGGACAAGCGCCCGCAATGAAGTCACCGGCTGTTGATCATGGCAGACGAACGACAACACGACAGTCAAACAACAACTACCTCACTGCACCTGTACGTATTGCAGTTTTAGACACCTTTTTGCTTCCTATTGCTAGTGGAGCACTGTGAGGCAACAAAATACTTGCTCAAGTGGCTTCTGATGAGCTCCAGTCCCTAGGATCACTGAGCGCATATTGCGCATTGCCGGATCACCCCGCCATCACTTTATCCGGTGATCCAAGACCCTACTGTACTTAAGTAGACCTTTACGGTCATCTTTGATAGTCTGCGAGCAAGGTTACCACTACTCTGTGTTTGTCGAAGCAACAATGGACCCGATAGATGCTAGAGACGGAACGTTAAACGAAGCTCCCCGCGCGACGTCGATGCAATCCCGAGATGATACAGTGGCTGGTGATGTGCCCTCCGATGCAGAAGACCAAAGCTATGGACATATGGACGTGGATCAGGATGGCCTAAATACGGAGGCAAAGGTTACAGGTAAACTATAATTGCTGATCCTGCGCTTGTTTTCAAGTTTACAGACAGTGGTTGACGCTTCTCCAGAGAATGGCAGAGTTGATATTCGCATCAATGAGCACGCACACGGCCTTGCCTCGCTGATATCATCAGCACTTCCTAAAAAGCCAAGACCTGAAGAACCGTTACCGCCTCCTTATATCCCACCCTCACTGGGAGTCGAGGGTGAAGCTCCACCGCCGCCTCTCAATGTCGTTATACATGTGGTTGGGTCAAGAGGGGATGTGCAGCCATTCGTCGCCTTGGGCAAAGTTTTGAAAAATAAGTTCGGACACAGAGTGCGGCTGGCTACGCACGGAACCTTCAGAGGTTTTGTGGAAGAGAACGGGCTGGAGTTCTTCTGTATCGGCGGGGACCCTGCAGAGCTGATGGCATTTATGGTCAAGAATCCCGGTCTTATGCCGGGAAAAATGGCATTAAAGTGCGGCGAGATTACAAGGAGGCGACAAGAGATAGCTACTATCGTCAGAGGTTGTTGGAGGTCCTGTTTTGAGGCTGGTGATGGTACCGGAGTTCCCGTCTTGGATTCTAAACTTGAGGGTCTTTCTTTTACCGAGAGTGCACCTCCGTTTGTTGCAGATGCGATTATTGCGAATCCCCCAAGTTTCGCCCACATACACTGCGCACAGAAGATGGGAATCCCATTGCACATGATGTTCACTATGCCATGGTCACCTACCAGGGCTTTTCCTCACCCACTTGCAAACATCCAATCCTCGAATTGCGATGTCTCCTTGACAAACTATATGACTTATGCTCTGGTGGAAATGATGACTTGGCAGGGTCTGGGAGATGTTATCAACAATTTTAGAGAGCGCTGCCTGGGCCTGGAGCCGATCAGCGTAACATGGGCAACGGTGATGCTGCCACGTCTTAAGGTTCCCTATACATATTGTTGGTGAGTGCCTCCTTCTGCTATATTTAAAGTGCTCGCTATAACTTTTGTTCCAGGTCTCCGGCACTCATACCTAAGCCCAATGATTGGGGTAACCACGTAGATGTAGCTGGGTTTTATTTCCTGTCACAGGCCTCTGATTACACACCGCCTGAAGACCTTGCAAACTTCCTTTCTTCTGGACCGCCGCCCATATATATCGGCTTTGGATCGATAGTCGTTGATGATCCGAATGGACTAACCAATTTAATATTGGATGCGGTCAGGAAAACTGGCCAGCGAGCCCTAGTGTCAAAGGGATGGGGTGGCATTGGAGCTGAGGAGTTTGACGTACCGGACGGTGTCTTCTTCGTGGGCAACTGCCCGCACGACTGGCTGTTCCAAAAAGTGTCTTGCGTTGTCCACCATGGAGGCGCAGGTACAACTGCTGCCGGGATAGCATCTGGACGACCAACTGTCATAGTTCCTTTCTTTGGTGATCAGCCTTTTTGGGGTTCGATGATTGCAAGAGCCGGGGCTGGACCGGATCCTATCCCAAACAAAGAGCTCACTGCCGATAAATTGGCAGCTGCCATCACGACAGCTCTTCAGCCGTCTGTATTGGGGAAAGCAAGAGAACTTAGCGAAAAAATGAACCACGAGCGTGGTACAGATATCGGGGCAGTCTCGTTCCACCAGAAACTCCAATTTGACGGCCTACGCTGCGTTCTCGCTCCTAGCAGGGCAGCGACGTTCCAGATACGGAAGACAGACATTAAGCTAAGTGCCTTCGCTGTTGCTGTTCTTACCAATGAAGGTTTACTTGATCTCAACGATCTTAGACTGTGAGTCTTTCTTTCGTAACTTCTTACTATGCGCTTGATAATGACAGTTTCAGATACCGAGCACGGGAGTATGATACAGACCCTGGTCCTCGAGACCCTGTCACTGGTGGTGGCGCTGCTATGATAGGAAATATAGGAGATATCATGATGAGTATTGTCGATATTCCTCACGAGATCAAGAGGACTATTAAAAAGCAGTCTCCTGCTCCCTCTGGCCCTTCAAGCAAACCCACTGATTCTCCGAATGCCTCACGCAATGCCGAGGAGACGTCGCACAGTTCTGAGGGTGACTCAGAGAAGGGTTCTGCAGAATCGATGATTGCGAGGAATTTGACTCCCAGCGGCGAGGAATCGCACGTGCCAGCTACTCAAAGTATGTCTTCTAATGCGTCAAGGTCGCCTTCTGGAAAGTCTCGACAGAGTACAGTTACGGACAACACGGAAAAATTCAACCTCGAAACAGCCATCAGCTCTACACGAGCTGCAGGCAAGATGCTAAACGTAGGTATGAGAGCTCCTACTATATTTACAATGGCAGTGGCTAGAGGTTTCCATAATGCACCTCTACTATATGGAGATGAAACAGTCCGAGAGACACACAGGGTCACAGGGATCAAGAGTGGCTTCAGGGCTGCTACAAAGGTTTGTCAGCAATGAGTCTTGTTGCGTTCTGCTTTACGTCATCCCACTCATTCATTCTCTGCTTAGGAATTTGGTTACGGGTTCTTTGACGGCATCTCTGGGCTCGCAACTCAACCTTTGGCAGGAGCTAAAAAGGATGGCGCTGCTGGTGCTTTAAAGGGCTTCGGAAAGGGAATCGGGGGCCTAGTCCTCAAGCCCGCCGCAGGTTAGCAAATCGAGACATATACCGCATTCATTCAAACTAATGACGTATTAGGTATATGGGCATTAACTGGTTACACTATGAGCGGCATATACAAGCAGATACAGAAGCAATTCGGCGAAAATGTCGGTGGGTACATGATTGCCTCTCGTTGTGCCCAAGGTGCAATGGAATACGAACAAGCAAGCATTGGTGAGCGTGAAGATGTTATTAGGCGGTGGAATGCAGTGCAAAAAAGCTTCGAGGAGAAGCAGACCCGTGACCGCTATCGTACTAAACAAATAATGCGTGATTTGAACTCAAAAGGTCTCTACGAAGAGTCAGCCAGCGGGAAGAGCAACCCTGGTCCATCGCATGAAAGATCAGTCAGCAATCAACGTGCCTCCATCCCGCCAGATTACGAAGAAGCAATCAAAGAGTCTGTCTACCAGACATCTAAAGGAAACCCGGAGGAGGACGAGATGATTGAACGTGCTTTGCGTGCTAGTGTCCTTGAGCTCAAAACTGCCGAGTCTGCTGGCGAGGATGAGGAAAGCGCCTACAACCGCGCTATTGAAGCCAGCATAAAGGAAGCCGAGCGTGTACGGAGTGAGCATGAAGGCTCTCACATTTTGTCTCCCAGTAGCGCTACAGCTGGAGCCACTCTGAATCTCTCGGGTTATCGACCGGAACTACCTCCGCGTTCTGCTGTGGCTGGGTCATCCGATGACGATGAAGATACCGAATTACAGCGTGCGATCGCGGAGTCCAAGAGGATACATGAAGAATCTCAGAACAAAGCCCAGGCCGAAAAATCGGAAATGGACATCATCATGGACTATATGAAGAGGCAGAGCCTTGCCGAATACGAGTATCAACAACAAGCGAAGGCTCGTGCTGAATCTGATGCCGCCTAAGAAGCTGCTTCGATGCGGTCCATAAACAACTATATCCACCGCATGATGATCCTGTACAGATATCTTTTTCCCTTTTAGTGTCTACTGTGCCCTTGCGGTGGCTGTTCATAACGATTGATGATTGCACTTGAGGTTCATAGATTTCTGTGAGATTATATACCCATATTATGAATTGGACCATTTTATCCTTCATATGTTTAATTCTATACTTAGTAGCACTTTCTGAGATTCACAGTGATAAGAAAATGCCGCTCGGGTTAATTGCTGATGATCACTGCCTAAATGTATCGAGTAAAAACGCGTCGTCCTCCTCGTGTCCCTAACTCCACAAGTATGAACCCACACACCCCACATTCCAATATCATTTCAATATAGCAGTACTCCGTAGTTAGGAATGTAGATGTACTGATTAATTGTGGTGGCTTCAGCGCGTTCGCACCGCGACTTTCAAATACCAACGGCGGCAAGGGATGGAGAAACAGCTATCAGCCAGCCAATCCCTTCAAGGGGGTCAAGTGTTCCTGAAGATTTAAAAGACAAGCTTTTTGTTCCGTTCACTGGTTCAGTTCTTGGCTTCCAACTTTCTCGTTCATTGTCTGTTGTGTCAGCTGCCAGAGGACAAAGCGCGTCCTATATATCGCGTTGTCTCACAAGCAACTCTAAGCCAAAACAACTCACTCAGTACACAACTACACCAAAAAGAAATACATACAGAAATCCAAAAATGAAGCTTCTCACCATCTCCACGACCACTCTCTTGGGGTCTGTCGCCCTTGTTGCGGCTGACTCTTCCAAGTGGCGCTGCGACATCGCCCAAGATGGCTCTGGACTTCAACAGCAGCCCACATGCTGCAGTCAGACAAGCCATCCAAACAACAAACAGGGCTCGGAATCCGTCATGGGAACCGACTGTAAGTTGATCTTCTAGGCCTCCTGAAAAGATAGATGACATCGCGCTCCTTGCTAACCACATCTCTACTCTCCACCACAGGCTTCACGGTTCCCCTTACCGAAAACAAGCTGTGCCCTGGCAGAAAGCCATTGTTGTGCTGTTACTCAATTGTTAGTTTATGCTCCACTCCCTTGACTCTTCTCAGAGGATTATTATCACATTATGCAGCGCTAATACCATGTTTTCTATACAGGGCCCGCACAATGTTTGCACGTCCTTTCCAAAGTGGGAGAACTCCGATGACGACTAGATGGTTTGATCGCCACATTACATTTCATTATTATGTCGCTGCCTTCGTCTTTTGGAGCTAGGGTTACAAGCTCAGACCAGTCTGGACGTGAGGTTTCTGAAAACGAATGAGAAAAGTGGTGGTAATTGCTTCCAGATCTCTTGAGTGGATGGTCTGTTGAACGCACTCGATATCCTGAACTGTCTACTTGTTCAGCTCAGTGTAACTAGATGACAATATGAAATACGAATTTGATCATGAAATAATTTCAGATATTCCGTCTCCAGGCTCGAAGTAGAAACTTGGATGTACCTGCAGATCGCTTCCAACTAGCTCATATCTAAAATAGGCGCCCGATTATCGTCAGCGTCACAGAGGCCGGGACTTTTAGCGTATATTTCTCTTCTTGGTATGGAAGCTTGCATAGCTGAGGGGAGAAAGTTAACAATACCATTTTCGATCATTATCTTCGTCATGGGTTCCCTGGGTATGTTATGCTTCTAGATCAGTCGGCCTTAAGAAGATTTGTATTATATAAAAATACCAGCTGCAAATAAGATCGTTGCTTGCTTTAGCGTATAGTTGGACGATCTCTGCTCAGCCCCCAACCCCTCCTATGTACCCCGCCAAAGATTCGTTCATCTGCATTGTGTGACTTTTATCATCATATTCTGTCATGCGAAGGCTCCATAGACTTCCACTTATTGGAAGCATTATACATCTACTGTGCTTATATCTCGTTTCGTGATCTCAGATAATGCCCAGTTGGCATATACATACTTAACCGCTTAAAGCATACAGCTCGAATAATCCATCGGCTATTAGCTAGCTCGACGCACCGATCATGGATCCCTTGAGCATAAGTGCAAGTATCATTGCACTTCTTCAGTTATCTGGGAGTGTTATCCAGTTACTTGGTACTATATCTTCTCAGAATACAACAGCGCGAGCTCTGGCACTTGAGATCAGTGCTACTCGTGGGCTACTTACGAGTCTATCGGATATCGCAGCTCTCGATTCAGAATGCAACGACAGACTTCGGGAAGTTGTGATGGCAGATCACCCCCTGCAGTTATTGGAGAATCTCCTACGGAAGCTGGAAGCAAACCTGGAAACTCGGTCTCCCAGCCGACTCAGTCAGATAGGGAGAAAGATCGCTTGGCCTTTTAGGTTGCAGGAGTCAGAGGAGATGATGGATAAGGCAAGAAGAGTGCGCAGTCTTCTGGCTGAAGCATTGGCGTTGGATCATTTGTAAGTTTTGCTTATCCTTGTCCCGAATAGGAAATCACAACATCACTATAACACAATATCAACCAACCCCTTTCGCACTCTCCATAATCAGGGAAAAGAAAAATAAAAATAAAAAAAAGCTCACATCCCCGGCCTCCCGCTAGGGAGGAGGAGTATGCTACGAAAACCCCACCTTGCTTGTGGCGGGCAGGGTTTTTTCACCCCTGGAGGTTGAAGGCTTCATTTTGATGTCTTGGAAAATCCGACCAGCCACCACTCCGCACAACAAGTCGACTAATTTCTGATGATGTTACAGTCTCATGTCGAAGGAAATTCGACAGAATACCAAACATATCCGAGAAAGCCTTCAGGACCTTCAATTAAAGGAGACTTGTTCGTGGCCATGTGTCCCGGTTTTATGAAGCCATGTTGCTAATTTACAATATCTAGTTGATGAACGGGATAGGATTCTACCCTGGCTATCTCCGGCCGACGTGTCTAAGAACCACAACGCCGCCAGAGCCAAACATGAACCCACTACAGGAGACTGGCTCATTAACTCAAGCTCTTTCAGCATGTGGATCAACGAGAATTCAAAATTGATGTGGCTACATGGAATCCCTGGCTCTGGAAAGACGGGTATGTCGCGTAGTGACAATGTTGTCGCATAACTTACTGATTAGTGCAGTCCTCTGTTCAACTATTATCGATTATGTTCGATCTATTTGCAAGACGAAGACTGAATCTGAGTCTGTTTATGTCTATTACTACTTTGACTTCAATGACAGGCAACGACAAACTCTAGACTGCTTCGTTAGGTCAGCCCTAGCTCAGCTCTCACGTCAAGTTGATACTATTCCAACAGAAGTCAAAAAGTTGTACGACAGTGCTACTAAGCAAGCAGAAGAGCCCACCACACAGAGGCTCATAGATTCTCTCTATGAACTTATATCTAGGTTCGAGAAGGTGTTTATCATTCTCGATGCCCTGGACGAATGCCATGAGCAAGACGACATGATTGATCTGATGTCAACACTCAGAGAGGGTGATAATTGGGTGACAAATCTCCTTATCACAAGCCGCAGAGAGAGACAAATAGAGGACGGTATATTGCCTTTAACTGATATATCTGTGTCTCTGGATAACCCTGGGGTTGGTTCTGACATCCAAAAACTGGTCAATCATGTTCTCGCCGCCGATCCAAAGCTGAAGCGACGCCCGACGACCCTTAAAGAGGAAATCCGAAAAGCGCTGGTGGAAGGTGCTAACGGAATGTTAGTATCTGCTTGCATGGTATTAATTCTAAGTTACTGACAGGTTCTCCTGTAGGTTTCGATGGGTTTCTTGCCAGCTAGACATTCTGAAAACCTGTTTGAGTCCATCAGCAGTACACAAAGCCCTTCAATCTTTGCCGAAAGACCTTGACGAGACATACGAGAGGATATTGTGCAGGATCGATGATGAATGCCGTTCCATCGCCTTTACAGCATTGCAATTCTTGACGTTCTCAGCACGTCCAGTGACCCTCGCAGAGCTTGCTGAGATCGTTGCTGTCAAACCCCGCACAAGCATCTTTGTTGATATCGACCGTTTGTTTGACCCTAGCGACGTTCTGCTCGTCTGCTCAAGTCTGGTCTCTTGTTATAACAAGGGTCGCTGGGCTCGACTAGCACACTATTCTGTGCAAGAATATTTAGTATCAGACAGGATACGCAGAGGCCCTGCAGGATGTTTTGCCTTGGAAGAAGGTCGATCGCATTTTGATATTGCTGAACGCTGCCTCACTTACCTCTTATCATTCGATGGGTCACAGGCTCACAAGCCTGATGGTTTGATTTCTGGCGACGTGCAGGCAGATTGGGAATTACTCGACTATGCTGTACATGAATGGTTCACACATGTCCGGCTGATCTCTGCGGAGCATTATCTCGTTATTGAACCATTAGTCTATCGTCTACTTGACACAACCTCTGCCGCCTTTCACCACTGGCTAACCTTGTATCGAACAGAGGACAATGAGTGTGGGTTAGGAACTCCATTACATTATGCGTCTGAGTTAGGCTTATCCCACACCGTGCGTAGGCTTCTACAGACCGGTGTCGATATCAACACCATTGGAGGCATGCATGGCTCAGTACTCGCTGCTGCTGCTTTCCAGGGATACGAAGATACCGTTCTCATCCTTCTTGATCATGGTGCCGACGTCAATTGCCGTGGAGGATACTTCGATACCGCTCTACAGAGCGCATGCGTCAATCGTCGAGAGATAATATTCCATCGCCTGCTCGAAAATGGAGCGGATGTCAATGCTTCTGGCGGATACTATGGCTGTGCACTCCAAGCAGCGGCCGCGAGAGGTTGGCCAGAAGCCGCCGTGAAACTGATAGACAAGGGGGCTGATATCAACATTGTTGCTGGTCAATTCGGGACTCCCCTACAAGCAGCTGCCCGATATGGGCACATATCACTGATTAAAAAGCTGTTGGAAAGAGGGGCGGATGTCAACGCTACAGCAGGCTACTACCATACTGCTCTCCAGGCTGCTGCAAGGGGTGGGCACGTTGATATCATCCACGAATTGCTAAACCACGGAGCAGATGTACATATTAAAGGAGGATATTGTGGTAGCGCACTCGAAGCGGCCTATTCGCTTGATCACTTCGACGCTGCAGAGGTGTTGAAGGCAGCAGGTACCGCTTCTGCGCAGAGAAACCTAAAATCTTTACCAGATGGGGTTCGTACAATCCATTCCAAAACATCTTTCCTTCACGGCTACGACTGTTACCATCACGTCTCCATCTGATCCGGAATACCCAGAGCAAGCTGCCCACAACCTCGTCAAATAAGAGTGATTGACACTTTTGAATGCTGAAATGTCAATTACATTATTTTATCTTCATGAATTCGGCATCAAACTTTTCAATTTGTAAGTCATACTTACCCGTTTGCGATATCAATACGTGGATGTATACACACGTTCGGCTTTCTAACAGACAAGACTCGAATAACAGCACAACACTCCTGCGCTTTCCTCGTTCCCTTAAGATAGACTTACATTCATCCTACTACGTCAGATTTAAGAAAGTATAGAACAGAGAGCTTGACAGCTACGTCAAAGAGGTACCAAGTGATCAACCTGATGATGTCCATGGTTCCGAATAGTTCAATATGTGCTATATACAATGAAACTAAAATGCGTGTGCTCGTTAAAATGCACTCCTTTAAAACGCTGATTCGTCACTCATGTCGCCGAATATGCAATGGGCAGATATGCAAAGAAAAGGAAGGAGAAGCGCCATACCAAACAATGAACATATCGACCACTTCATTCGTTTCCTATGCTGTCTACTTCCCACAGCTCTTCTGCATTAAGCCTGAACAGCCTTTCGGCAAGTCGTGACTCTTTGTCGCACCACTCCAGACACATTTCAGTGAACGGTCGAATATCGTACCCGTTGAAGCGCGTGTGTGGCCAATCCGTGGAATAGACGACACGAGTGGGAGCTACGCGCAACAACTCCTTTGCCAGTACACTGATATCCCGCATTTGTGGATCACGGGAGAAACGGTATGGAGCGGACAGTTTGACGTAGGTCTGGCTGGTCTGCAGGAGAGAGACGAGGGATGAGAAACCCGGCAGGGAATACGGATCGAAAGAGTCATATTTTATGTCTGCTGGAAACGCAGGAGCCCCGAAATGGTCAACACACACTTTCACTCCAAGACTGGGAACGATTTGCTCAATGGCGGAGACCATATCCATGGAGATGTAGAGCTGGACCATCCAGCCGAACGGACGAATCAAGGCAGCGTGTTTCTCCAGAGTTCTCGAGAGCTCATCCCCTGTCATAACCTTTCCAACAGACTTGAGGTTCAACCGTACGCCGCGAACACCTAGCTGATGCCACTCTGCTAGGGTCTCTGACTTGGTGTTTTCAGGATCGATAACGACAACACCCCGGCCATGTGAAGGTCCGATCTCCTTCAAGGCATCCAGCAAGCATGAATTATCGAATCCGTAGATGGATGGCTGAACAAAAACCAAATTCTCAATCCCCAGAGTGGAATAAAAGGACCGAGCCTCGGTCAAGGTATGCGGTGACGGTTTATAGACAGCACTAGAGGAAATCGGATACCGTTGAGGCTCAACCACATGCATATGGCTATCCCACGATCTTGGAGGGATCCTTTGAGCCAGTGATAACTTGGATGCCCCATTTCGTCCACGCCCTTGCTGCTGTTTCGTTCCGGGGCTGGTTGGAGTATCCGTCGAATATGACTGTCCTCTTTTGGCCGTGATAGCAGACCTCACTGAAGACAGTCGTTTTAACACCCGAATCCGGACCTTCAGCGGTGTGAGCAGAGGCGTTGCGTCCATAATTATTGCGCAGCAGATTGCAGAGCAGAAAACAAGGAAAGGAGGACCAGAGGAGATAGGTAACTATTCACCGGCATTGGTCGTACTCCTGGGAGAGAAATCGGCTCCGTGGAACAACACTCAATCAGGCACAACTCACTGGAGGAACTGAAAACGCAGAACAGGCGGCCAATCTTGGCCGCAAAGAGTGACACGTCCACATAAGGAGCGGTATACGGAGTAATATATGAAAATCCAAGGAAAATAGCGACTACGGCCACAGTCCGAAGTACGTTAATGTATCTCTTAAGAGACCCACTAACAACGACGGTCCCCGAAAAAAAAAAAAGGATTCTACAAATAGTACCAAGTACGGAAGTTGACCGGGAAGCATTTAAGAACGGATATCTCCAGCAGATATAAAAACAGTTCTGTTTGGAAGATCTCGAGAAGTCATATCAAATGCCGGGCTTCGGCACTTGCAGGATGAATGGAGAAAGACATTTCTGCTCTCCGGAGAACCGCACGGATGCGCATCGCATCATTTCTGCCGAGGAACGTGGCCGCAATCTCAGATCTACTACTGTTATCAAAGAAGATATTGCCAATTCGAGTAATACAACCGTCGAGCGTCGATTCAATGTCACGGGCCTCTGCGGTAGATGCCGACATTGTTCGATTCTTTAGATGCTGTGCTCACGGAAGTTGACCGAGCCTAGAGCTGCACACAATCTTCCTCTTGGCTTCTCGGCGATCTCTAGCGGCGACAAACGAGCGACAAACGACTCCGGCGCGATCCATTGAACCACGCCCGCCACCCGAACCGTACGGCCGCTTTAGCAATGCCTGGATGGTCCTCGCAGTGGAGCCAGAATGGTTCTCCTCTTGGGCTGCGAATCTGGAGGCATAGGATGGGGAAACTTCCCGGGGAGAGAAGTTAGATCCCGTTAGAGTTGGAGGAGACGACGAGGGGAAGGAAGCTCAGCTATCATTCTTTTGGTCAAGACATCGATCTAGTGACGAGGACCCTTGATCAACTAAATAATACTATTACATATTGTTGTGTCCCCTCACCCTTTTCTTTTCCTTTCCTTTCCTTTTCCTTTCTTTTTACCTCCCCTCATGTTCTGCCGTCGACAGTAGGACTGGGACCGCCGTTAAATCGCCCAAGTCCATATCCATTCAGCGACGATGGGGCTGGAGGTTCTCGCGGACAAGTCCAGATGGACAACCAATCCATACTATGCAGCTGTCGTCTTTATCATCGCCTCGGGGTGCATGCCCAAAGGTATCACCATACTCTTTTCTTTGTTTTTCGGACGATGCAAAGAATATCATGCTAACCCATTGATCCCCCATCACCAGGTTACGATGAAGGAGGCTTCAGCGCCAACGTCGGTCTCAAATCCTTCATGGAGGATTACAACCTGATCAAATCACACTGGACGCATGATCCGACCGGGCTCGCCAACCGCAAAGCAAACATCACTTCCTTCATGGTGCTGGGTGCTGCTTTCGGATGTCTGCTCACTCTACATCTCACCGACCGTTTGGGTCGTCTGCGCACCTGGCAGCTGGGCGTTATTATCTGGGCCACCGGTCTTTTCGTGCAGATTTTCTCATCTGGTATATATGGACTCATTCTGTTCGCCCGCATCTGGTCTGGCTTGGGCGCCGGCGCCCTCACCGTCGTCGCACCCATATACCTATCCGAGATCGCACCGGCGAAGACGAGAGGTTTGGCTGTGAGTATGACAATGGTCAACCTGCTGGCGATCCTTGCATTGGGTAAGTGGACTCGCAATGGTGGAGTACCAACTCTTATAGAGAATTGAATTGACCATGCGTTTCTCTCCTCGAAGGCTTCTTCATCAATTACGCCGCCGAGAAGCACATGGCACCCAGTCGCATGCAGTACCGTCTCGTCCAAGCTATCCCCCTCATCCCTGTGGGCTTCTGCTTCATCGCATCCTTCTTCCTAACCGAAACCCCGCGGTACCTTGCCTCCAAAGGACGCCATCAAGAGGCACGCGATGCCCTCGCCCGTCTACGCGGCACTACATCCTCAGATCCTTCCATCGATGAAGAATTCGCCGAGATCGAAGCTCAAATCCGTACTCGCGCAGCAGATCTCGCCGGCGCATCGATGTGGCAGCTCTTCCTCGAATCCCAATCCTCGCCAAACTACCGTCAGCGATTCTGGCTCGTCATGACAATGCAGACGATCGCGCAATGGACCGGCGGAAATGGAATCACATACTACGTGCCGCAAATCTTCGAATACGCAGGAGTGTCTGGATCCGAGCAGTCGCTCATTTCATCAGGCGCTTACGGCATCGTTAAGCTTGTGTTCACCATGGCGTTCACCTGGGGTCTGATCGACCTGCTCGGTCGCCGTCGCTGCTTCCTGGTGGGCCTCTCCCTCCAGCTCGCTGCGCATATCTACATGGGCGCATACATGGGTATACCGGGGTCATCAAACAACCACTCCGCCTCTGATGCGGCCATCGCGTCCGTTTTCGTCTACGCTGTGGGCTGGTCCATCGGTCTCTGCACGATTCCCTACCTCTACGGAACCGAGGTCTTCCCGACTCGAATCCGCAACGTCAGCTATGCGGTCAGTATGGCGCTGCATTGGTTCTTCCAATTCGCCGTCGTGCGCGTCACGCCCAACATGTTCGTCTCCCTGCACGTCTGGGGTGCGTATCTCTTCTGGGCTATCATCTGTTTCCTGGGTATTGTCATCCTCGGCATCTGGGCGCCTGAGACCAAGGGCGTGCCCATGGAGCGGATGGGCGAGCTATTCGATGGACCGTGGTATCTGCGCTGGCGCGCCCGTATCAAGTCTGTGGATGAGTCTTCGCAGAGCCAGACCGATTCCATGCAAAGCGGCGGGAAAGAAAAAGATACGAAACAGCCCGCTATGAATGATGCGCCTGTTTGAAACAACCTTGTGGGTGAAATGCGAGCTTTAATATGAACCTGCCCCTCGATTATTACACTATACCCCTTCTTCTTTCTTCTTTTTTGATGAAAACATAATATATCTTGTAAGATCTCTTTCCATTGCACATACCCTTGCAGCGTACGATAATATATCATATAAAAGCATGTCTATTAAGTAATAATTCATAACTATTTGGCAGATAAAGAAAGATTCGCCTGCATGATTGCTACCTATAAAGGAGCAGCTTTTTCAGTAATAAACGAGCGCGATACCGTGCCAAAAGGGGACACTACTCCATACGAACACAGAATATAAGGTCGCTCCAATCGCCATGTACTTTTCTATGATTAATGGACAAACATCCGGGGGAATCATATAAGCCATCAAAATAAAGAGTGAGACAAATTATTGTTGGCCTCCCATACCCCAACCAGTATCATATGTTGGTGTCATATTGGTTGCAATGGGCTCGACGTAAGAGAAGGCTTCGAAGACCTCCGGGGTAATACCGTATGTGCCTGCGCCATCTGTGTTGATAGCAGCACCGGGGAAGCCTCCGACATGGTGAGTGGCCATTGGGTTGGATGTTTCCATAGATGATCCTGTTGTTTGGGATAGTTCAAAGTCCGCAAAAGGTTGCTGAAACGAGTATCCAGGCATCATCGTTATAGGATTTGGAGAGGTCTGAGAGGGGGACATCGGTGGTACGGCGCCAATGGTACCTTGAGAGGGAGACACATGGCGGCTAACGCGTCCTGAATGTCCCTGAATGTGGCCAGGAGATGTTGTCCCTTGTTGTGGTTCTGACCGTGGAACTGGTATCGTAATATGAATATCGATTTGTAATTTTTGGAGCTCCTGGTAGATTAAACTAAGGGCTGTACTGATAACTAACCGGATTATAGCAATTAGCGATAATTCAGAGGGTAAGAAATGGGTAAAAGTAACGAATACATAATAATAACTTACCTGGATTTGAAGCCTTTACGCGCTCCAGGGCAATAATACAGTACTTTAATTTATCAAGAGTCCCGGGAGCAGCAAGTTTTAGGGCCTGTATCTCCAGCAAGAATATCGAAGCTGCTGTGTAGACACTGTACGCAAGAGAAAGAACAACATGGCCATCGCCGAAAGTTCGCCGGTACAGGTCGAAGAGCGAGAGGATGGTGGTCGCGGATGACATGCACTGAACGAGGTGGTCCATATCGGCAGCTTCCTGTTTCACGGCCAGCGGCCTTGAACAAAGGATCGGGCGATGGAGGAGGATATTAATCGTGTGGTATAGGCAACTGCACAAAGGTCAGGTCAGTTTTAACAATTCCAGCAGGTCTAGGGGTTCCGTACTTGAGGGTGACAATATGGCTGGGAGGGCAGTAAAGCGGAAGATTAGTTGCCACCAGTTTCAAAAATTCCGGCAGTTCCTCCCACCATTCTTTGAGGTTCTTCCCCTGCTCCTGGACGCAAGTGTAAAATTCGGTTTCTGAACTCTTTCGGACGGGGTCGTAGATATGTATTATTATTTGGTTCAAGATCTCAGCGAGCCCGCACATCCTCATAAAACATGAGGTTGAGTGCGCCTGTGCGGGCGGATACTGCATTCCATCAGGGAAAACAACTCCGTGTGGAGTCCAAGGTTCGATCTCAGACGTATCATCCACTATATACTACTGTCAGTATGATAGTTTTTCAAAAATCGGAACTAGGGCCGCCCACATATCATCCGAGGTGGGCTAACGCGCGAGTGTTGCATCACCGGTGACCTTCCAAAATACAGTGAAACGAGCTTGTCCCAGAAATAACAACTCCAGAAGAGTCTGTTTCGGATTTCAATATCCTCGTCGCTAAAATGAACCGAACCGGAATACTTTTGGCTGTCTATCGAAATTCCCAAGTCATCGACCAATCTGAATGCCATTCCGCTGTATAACCATGCCTGCGTTCTGTTGCCTCGACCACATTCTTGTGCGCTCAGAAGCAAGAGAGTCTGAATGGTGGGTATCTTCGCGTAGCCGGATTTCAGCGTGTCATAGAGACCGGAGACAGAATGATGAAAGAACTGGGCTCCTCCGTCGAAAGCATCTAGCAGCGGGCCGATCTTGGGCTCTGATTTGCACCATCGTACAGAATGGGATAGAATAGCGTTCAATAATATATCAGAATAGTAGGGACCATTGATTTTCATGTCGCCTAACAGTACGTTAATCACAGGGCTTACCGAGATATCCACAGACATGGGAATACTCACGGGTGAAAGCAGGTCGATAGACGAAATTAAAGAGAGGCTGGATCCAGCACCAGTGGGAATCGAGAAGATATTGAAACGGTTCCTTCGAGGAGTGTCAGGCATCAGAGCGCACACTTACGAGAACGAGTCCAGCCTACCGGGATCGCAGACACCTGCTCAAACGCTCGTTCACGCCACGCATTATTGATTAATCTTTCCTTCCGCGCTTCCAACTCCATCGTAAGATGAGTATTCGCTGAGGTCTCGTTGACCACACCGCTAGGCAATTGGAAAAGACTCGTTGGACCATGGAAAGATATCCGGCCGTCATCCTCAACTTTCAGCCCTTCGAAGTCTCCCGACAGATCCTGTTGACTCCCACGCTCATCATGTTCAGACTGCTGGCCGGGACTGCTGTAGTACTCTCCCGTCGATCCGTGAGGGCTATCCTTTGCTCTCTCGTGATGCTGAGGTTGGTGACCTTGTGCTTTTGCAAGCGCATCTTCCAGCTGGGCGACCCGCGCCTCCAGCGTCTTGGTATAAGATAATGTCGGGGCTCTGGAGAAATCTGATCAGTAACACGAAGCGACATTTTGACCGATGAAGTCGCAAAATATCAATATATACTTACAAACTGTAAACACAGACTTCTCCGCGCGCAGCGCATCGCGAGCAAGATGGACTCGCTCCGTTACATTTGACCTGTAGGGATGAGGTCAGCTATCAGGCATCCGATCAGTTCGGAATCTAGCCGAGTGGGAGCCACCTTTCGTTTGCGACAAGCCTCGCATGAGAAAGCGCTTTTTCTTGGAAGACTTGTCTTGACCGGGACTTCGGCCATGGTCCGAATTGCAGTCTTCTGCTCAGTGTATACCACCGTTCAGAGAGAATGTGGGATCGAGAGGAAGAAAGGCCCGAAAGACACCCTTCATTGACGCCATGCGATACCTTCCGTATGGAGAATCATCGGCACTACTGGCAGAGCTGGCCGCGGAAACAAGACATAATCGCGGGGAACTCAACATCGCTTTTTCGGGTCGCGGCGGGGAGTTTTCTCTCCAGCTTGTAGGGCGCAACCAGTATTGCATTTGCCAAAGACGTTCGAGACGCCAATGGCCCACATGGAGGATCTCCTCATCCCACCGACGATGCGAAAAGGGGAAAACAGCGCGGCAGCACCCGTGCCAAGCGGAGTCTCAACGATCGCGCCGCAAATCATGATAATCATCGTGGGCTTTGTGGCTGATGGAACGCTGTTGGGCCCCACGAGCCAGGAGTCGCGGGCGTGGGAACGATCATGCCTGCGATGGTGGTTTAGTTTCCGCTCCAATTGTATGTCACGCTAGGCATGACAGTCAGTCAGCCCGTCATCAACTATATTTCAGCCCTTGAAAGAATGCTCAATGGTGAAAGTCAGACGTCCCTAGGGTCAACTTTGTTTCTGACCAGGACGAAGGAGGCCATAGGTCGACACAGAACAGTGTGGTGGCGCCCAAATACTCGACCCACGGATGGATGAACGTGTGCCCAATGTGGTGCGATATGAATCACGATGCAGACAAATGAGAGCTTTTCGGTGTGGCAACAAAGGATCACAGGGCTCGTAAAAATAGGCTCAGGATCCGTGGGGTCCAAAAAATGGTTCCAAAATTCTATACATTTGTGGTCATGTACATCTATAATACATTCATAATATACGACGCTCGACAACAAAGGCACATTGCCTCAAAAACAAGACCGACAGGAGATGGACTGCGGGCATAAGCATCATCGCAGGCTAGTGATTAGTGTTATTCCGTAAACTGTTGAACTCATAGAAACCCCTTCTCGAGCTGGACTAGGAGGTCATGCACATCATCGACCTTCACCTTCACAGCTCGAGGATTTCGCAGAGCGTCTCGTCCGACATGTCGTTCCACGATACTGTGCAATTTTGCAGCACTGGCATCGTCCATGCTTTGCATCTGCCCAGAGATATCCAGCTCGATTGTGCCATCTGCGAGGTTTCTAGAGCCAAGGACAAAGATGAGGTTGTACTTCATCTGCTTTGCCCGCTGGATTTTCTTACCCAGCGATTGGCTGCTAGTGTCCACATCCACCAAGAAAGTCGGATCGACCGACGATAACGGGACCGGCTGTTCGGCCTGATTATGGCCCTGCAGCAGTGCGCGAAAACCAGCAAACTTAGCCGCAGCCTCTTGCGCCTGATGCAGGACAGTTTCGTCCTGTTGGACCGTTAGAATGATAGCCTGGCGTGGGGAAAGCCAGAACGGCCAGCGGCCGCCGTAGTGCTCGATCAGCAGTGCTAGAAACCGCTCTAACGATCCAAAGATGGCTCGATGGATCAAGACCGGAATTGCTCTACCGGGCGTGGCCGGGACATAATCTTCCTCTCCTTCTGCGACCTGATATTCTAGACCGAATCTCTGCGGGAGGTTCATATCCAGTTGGATCGTGGAGAGCTGATGGAACTTTCCGTCCGAGTCTTGCAGCTGGATGTCGATCTTAGGGCCGTAGAATGCTCCGTCCCCTTCATTCATCTCCCACGGCCTGCCGCTGTCATCCAAAGCTTGTCGTAACTGGGCCTCCGCACTATCCCACAACTCGAGGCTTCCGATGAAGTCCTTCTCCGGTCTAGTTGACAGTACAAGTCGGTATTGGCCCAGTTTGAACGTTTCCATGACCATGTCTACAAACCCCAGGGCTAGCGCGATCTCTCTGTTGATCTGCTGTGGCCGGCAAAAGATATGGCCATCATCCTGGTGGAAGCGTCTCACCCGCGTGAGACCGCTCAAGGACCCAGAGATCTCGTTCCGGTGTAGTGGACTGAAATCAGCGTACCGCACGGGGAGCTCACGGTAGGAATGATTCTGCGACTTGAACAGCAGGCAGTGACCTGGACAGTTCATCGGCTTCAGTCCGTAGGATTCATCTTCCCCAGCTTCCCCTTCCGTCTCACCCGTCGCACCGCGCCCGCGCACTTCGTACATGTCATCTTTGTAGTTCTGCCAATGACCCGAGACCTCCCAGAGTGATCGTTTGTAGATGTTGGGTGTGAGGACTTCGCGGAAGCCGTACTGCCGGTACTGCGTGCGGAGGAAGGATATGAGCTTGTTGACCACATGCGTGCCGTTCGGGAGAAAGAGAGGGGATCCGGGGCTGTATGGAGAGGAGGTGAAGAGTTCTTGCGCTGTGCCCAGTACTCGATGATCTGCTGCTGGCGTGTGAGGTTGGACGATTGAAGCGTCACTGCTCGCTGTCCGTACTGCTGGTCGATTCAGCGGTGCGCAGCAGGATGAACAACTCCGGAGTGCAATCGAGGGCCATTGAGAGCCAATTCGAATCGCACGACGGTCATGACGAACAGCAGAAGATGCAAAAGGTCGCTGCCGGCGACTGACTACCTGTAATCGCCGCATGGCCAGGTTGCTGAAGAAGGCTTTCTTTCCTTCTTTCCGCTCGGCCAAAAAGTCGCGGACGCGTTGATCGTTCTCCGCCTCGAGCCTGCCAATCAATCTGATACAAGATCTGGCCAGTGCTTTGGAGCTCGTAACCACGCCACGCGATGCGCCTGCCAGGTCGATATCTGTCAGGGTAAACAGAGAGCGCTGTTCATTCTGGTGATGACTTCTTTTCTTGTTGTTGCAGGAAAATACAGATCCCTTCTGTGTTTTGTCTCTCCGACTTTATCTTACCCCGCGACACTTATTATGACAGCTGGAATCCATATTGACTAACCATCACAACAACACTCGTTCGTTTGTTATACGCGCTCTTTCTTCTTCTGTTCCCATTTCTAATAGCGCCTGTCTCTCTGTTTGTTTGCGCGTACTACAACCATATTGCCTGTGGTCATGGCTACACACTCAGTACAGCGACCAGATACCTCGGTCTTAGGAGACTCCTGGGTCCTTGCAGATGCCAACTCACAGTCCCTGCAACGGAAGAGTGTTGCTGAGATACCGCAAAGAAGGCAAGATGAAGTCAAATCTCGACGGTCATATAGCCAGCCAGCAAGACCCAGTTCGTCCCCGGCGACATCTGTTGCTTCGGTTTCGGGGCCTGAGCTTATTATGCCATCTATATACGACGATACGATATCTGAGGCCTCGTGGGTCGCTCCAAAGTTACGACACCGCAGGGGCTCGCTGCACAAACACAAGAAAACAGAGCAAAGTTCTCCAGAGGCAGCGCACAGGAAACCTCAAATTGCTGAGATATCCCTAGTTACCGATGACCATCCCATAACTGAACGGGAGACCGCAAGCGGTCTGTTCGAAAAAGCATGGGATATTGTCCGATTAATAGGAGGGAAAAGGTACATGAAAAATATAGTCACAATCTTCCTCCTGCTGTCTATTTTCGACCTGCTCGTTCTCCCCGAGTTGGTCTATCAGTATCCAAAGCTCTGCAGTGTTTCCCTCGTCCCTACCCTCTACTCAGCCAGCTGTACTCAGAGGCATAGTTCCGTCCAACCTAAACGGTCCCCAGCCGAGATTAAAAGGCTTTCTCAATACCGATCGATTGCTCGCTCTCAGGCGCAGTTTGAAGCTGCACTCAATACAACAATCCACGAGATTAATCTCGTACCCAGTCCCCTCAAGAAGGAGGAGTCTGCACTTCGCGATCTCTACAGTCAGTTGAAAACAACATATAAGGGCGCAAAATATGAGCTGGACTTGGAATTCCAAGGGACATGGCCAGCCATCCGGTCTGCCTCTCTTCAGCTCGATCTACTCACGGCTGATATGGTGTCGGCTTTGGATCGACTGGAAGAAGAATCCAGGATGACGAAGCAGTTACTGAGGGTACCCGGTCAGGTAGATGATGATGTCAATGGAAAAGAAAAGGGCTCTTCCAATGGACGCTTGGGTTTTCCTGTCGACTTCCCTTGGCGCCTCCCGAGAAATGGTGAAAGATCATTTCCAGACCAGGTCTCCCACCATACGCATATCCTCCAGCGACAAGCTTCATTGATCAAATCAAGAGTCGATGCAGTCGTTTCTGATATTTCCAAAATGGATGAGCATCTCGAATCCATCGAGGAAGTTCTGAGTCGGGAGGAGCGAGCATCATCAGATGCTTCTCAGAACGATACGAAATCTCTTGTTTCAGATGCCACGCGTCTGATCCGGCGAGTATCCTCTCTTGTTCTTGACCAGAACGATGAATCACAGCCAGAAAACCAGGAAATACCCATGTCATTCCTGCTCCGTGAAGTAGTCTCTCACCACCGTCGCGTGGCCCACGCACTGGAAAAGCTCGACAACAAAATCCAGGTTTTACAGAAGCGCATTCCTTGAGGGAAGGATCATATTGATAGTTCTTTTTGGATAATGCTTATGAATTATGATAGCGGATAATATGCATTGCATGGTACAGGGTTATAGTTACATACAGCCCTCGTTATGTCTGTTTATGGTCGCATGGGAATGCTGTTATTGTTATGAGGAATAGTTCTTGTCGCAGTAGCGCCACTTGGGAATAACCTTCTTCAGGGTATTTGCTTTTGAGCCTCACAATCGAACATGCTTTTATTTATTTCCAGAACCCGTAGGCTCAATGCACTGGGTTAATATTTTATTTGATTTGAGCCTAAATCAGTAGTTGTCAAGAAAGTACTGGGGAACCCCCGAAGATTAGGCGGGATGGACAACTCTAGAAAAGCAAAAATACATAATGCACTTACTGGCTTCATCCCCTGGCACGTTACATAGACCTCGCCGTTTCCACATCAGAACACAGGTTCCATAACTTATCTACTTTAGCCAGATATGTCTTAGATCTCTGCTCAATTTCCAGAAGGTAAAAAAATTAGATTAGAAAGGAGGAATTACAGAAGGACAACGGTCGGTCAGTAGCACCGTATCATTTTATGTACGTTTCCATAACAAATCACAAAAGCATCAAGGGTAGGATAAGTCTGTTCTACATCGAAAATAGAAGTCAGGGGAGCACAAGCTGCTGGGCATTAGGAGTGTAGTCTTGTGAAAAAAGACTTCCCGAAAGAGGTGTGGAAGGAAAAACATGTTGACAGGAATCTAAATGTACCATCGAAATCGAAAAGGACGCAAGATACCCGATTCTAAGAAAATAAGAATATGTCCAAGTTTCCCTTGTTCGTTCGATTTTGGATCCTCGTTTGCTTGGAAAAGAGCGAGAAAGATCCCAATCGGGTCGGTGAATTCGGAAAAAAGCAATTAACAGGAACGGCGATTGGGCATCTAGACGAGGATGACGCTGGCGCAGAAGAAACCGATCAAGCCCATGAAGGAGCCAAATCCAATGCCAGGCTTGACAGACATGCCGGCGCTGTCGGTGGTTGAGGCGGACGAGGAAGGCGACGCGCCAGATGACGCGGCCTGGGCTGTGGCTCCAGATCCAGATCCAGCTGCGGTGCTCGAGGCGCCGCCGCTGGCAGACTTGGAGGAGTTGCCAGATGAGCCGCCGGTCGAGCTGGCACTGCCGGACGACGCGGCGCCGGAAGAGCTAGCGGAGGAGCTGGAAGAAGACGAAGACGCAGCCGAAGACGAGGACGAGGACGACGAAGATGAAGAGGAGCTCTTGCTGCTAGTGCTGTCGCTGCTGCTCTTGCTGCCGCCAGATCCATCGCCCGAAGTCGTCTGTCCAATGGCACTGGAGGAAGTCGAGTTGGAGGCCTTGATGCTCTGCCACGATCCAGAAGTGCCGTCGTACGTGTATTCCGACGCGGGAGTGAAGTTGGTGATGTCGACGGACTCGATGTACATGGTGAAGGGCGCCTTGGTGTAATCAGTCTCACCACCAGCCCATTCGATCGTGCCCTGGGCGTTAGATGGGTCACCACCAGCCCAGATACCGATCTTCACACGGGACGGAGTCTGGGGGAAACGGCTACCACCCTTGGCATCGGCGTACTGGAGCGTGCGCACGTTCTTTCCATCGATCAACCACTCAATGGAGCTTGCGGTCCAGTGGACAGTGTAGGTATGAGTAACAGATTGCGGAGTGGTAACCGCCGCATTGGTGGAACGATCATAAGTGCTCGTGTCACCTTTACCGAAATAGTCGGTTTGGATCTGAGTGTTGTCACCACCCAACGCTTCCTGTTTGGGACTAAGTTAGAATCTGATGTATTTTATATGGTTCGATAGTATGCTGGGATCTCCAAGAAACATACCCAGTCGATCTCGTCCAGATCATCGGACTCCAGAACGATACTGCTAACGATACCGGTTCCAGGAGCAGCCTTCATCTTCACATCGACCTGTCCGAACAGGATGTAGAAATCCGTCTGGATTGTTGGTGCATCGCCACGCTTGTTGATGGTGAACTGGGCACCGTTCTGTGAGCCGGTCACTGTGCCTGCAGTTGTGTGCCAGCCGGGGAAGCTGGTACCGCTGATTGTGGTGAAGTCGGTCGAGAAAGTAGTGGTGTTCAAGCCAGCATCAGCAGGACAGCCCGCTGCATCTTGTCAGCTGTTGTTCTAATATCGGTATGGCATGCGAACCGAACAGTCTCTCTGGGTGTCGGAGCACCCATATGAAACCAAAAACTGGGAAGTTGAGGATTTACTTACACTTCTCGATTGGGTTGCAGTCCGAGTAAGTCTGCGCGGACGCAAATGGAAGCAGTGCTGCGACGGCAAACGCCGCGAACTTGGAGTATGGAGACATGATCGACTGTGTCAGGATGCAAATATGTACGGCCAGAAAATCGAACGCTTTCTGCGAGTAGAAGCAGTGGCTGTTGGGTATCTATGTGTCAAGCAACCCTCCAAACGAAGGTGAGGGACTTTCGGGAAAGTGAAGATATACAATGAACAATGGAATGAGTGTCCCGGTGAAAGCAGTGAACCACAATAGTGATTCAACAAACGAGAGAAATCTCCAGGTACGCTGGTCAGATAGCAGAACAGAGTAACGAAAGGTGGATGTAGCTCGACAGTCCAAAACACAGACTAAAGAGTGAGTTGATACAGTTGCTCTGGGAGCGAAAGAAGGCACCACACTCTGCCGCTACCTGCGCTTAGTACCAGGGGCGATGACGACTCAGAAAAGGAAACGGGCAATCGAGAAGGGGACGACAAAAGTCAAAGCGAATCCAGGAACCCATTTGGTCTCCATCCGGGCGGCAGATACTATTGTTCGCACGACGTCGCATACAACGGGCACAGCCCCATTGGATTAGGATCTTACAAGTCGCAGGGACACCGGGTAACAGCAAGTGGGCTTGCGTCAGAGCTGAGGCGTTCTGTTGTGAAACATCGACACCGACCAACAAATGCCAGCCCGTGCCTGCGCTGGCCCGGTGGAGTATTGATTTCGCTTACAGAGGGCGAACCGAGGATATGCGCCAGGGGCGATAGGCCGAACGCCGGGCGGTGGTAATTTTAGCACAAAGAGCGAGACAGTTCGAGTCTCAATGCGATCCGTGGGATAGCAACAGTTGGCTGTCCACAGTCGAAAAAGAAAGCACAGCGCATACGGAGTACATCCATGGAGCAGAGTGTGTCGACATAGGCAGAGAGTGCGTGCCTCACATACCGCATCCAGGGGCTCGACTGCGGTGGACCCGTGGGATGAAGTAAATAACGAGCGACTTGATCGACTGAAAGATCACATCACGCCTTCAATCAAGAAGTGCCTCTCATCGGGATCTGTTCTCTCGTGGTTCCAGACAAGCCTGACATCTGCCACTTCATTCCAACGACTCGTACTATGTTGGATATCCAACGTAGGCATATCTGGTTCTATCGCATGAGCATTCCGCAGTCCTTCATTTTCTTGGAGAATCAGGTATTGACAGGGACTTTGAAAATGTAACCAACCGATAAGACGTCTACCATGGCATATGGTCATACCACCGTGCACTCTCACAGGGCTGCGAGCGCCCGATCCTGAATCCATCCATCCCATGTCACTTCGTAGGCCAAGAGACAAGTGCCTCCACTGGGCGTTTGTGCAAGTCGGCACATTCTCCACTACGGGGCGATCATGCTTGGCGAGAGGCAAACTAGATCGACCTCTACGGACGATGAGATTGGATGGCTGCCCGAGTATTAATAGCAAGGAAGAAGGATGTGCCAGGGGAATCATTGCCACGGGAAGACCCTGCGTCTTGTTTCGGATTCTTGGAAGAGCCATGGAACAAGTTGGACATCTCATGCACGTGATTCTCACCATTCTGTGCGGTTGGCCGCCTTTGCTCTCCATACAATATCAGATGGAATTCATGAATTCATGGTCTATTTTGATTGTGACATTGCACATGCTTCACCAAGAAAATGCCATGTTGCCGTCTATTCATTGCCCAACATTGCCAGAGATACTGCTAATTAGGTTGCCTCTCCAGAGGGAGATCCTGGAATCCGCATGACGAAACTGCATCTCTCCTTGTAGTCTTCCCTTGCGCAGCAGCATCTATAGATGAGAAAATCATGACATCGTAGATATCGTCCTTTTCAGCTTCTCAGTAAGGGTTCAGGACCATCAGCCATGAAAAGCCGTGCCTCGCCATAAACATATTACCCAGAACAACATCTGCGGTACTCAACGCTCTAGGTTTGATTTGGTCAGATTTGCAATGTGATTCTAGGAAAATCAGATCCTATTCTCGCTCTCTTCCGTAACCCTAATCTAGCAGACAGAATCAAAAATAAACAAACCTTAACAACCGGGATAGAGGATGCAATACCATGATCTCCATCGTCTCTCCAGACAGCTCGATCTTCCCGTGGGGCAGCTGGAGCGAGATGTCTAGCCAAGGCTCCAACGAGTTCTCTCGGAGGACGCCAGAAGCTGTTTCTTGGATAGGGATTTTTGATATTCTGCAGGGGATCAATCATTCACTCTCTGCCAAGGCGGAAAAGCTGCAGGGGCCTGTTGCTGGTGAGGATTCATCGCAACGTTGCATGTGTTTCATGATTGCTTCAGCATCTGTGTATATGCCCTAGCAAGGGTAGCATTCTTACGGCCACTACAAAAAGAGTCGGAGCCGTGGTAGTGGTCGATATCATAGAGCTCCTGAACGGACCCAAAAACGCTGGACGAGATTGCAGCCGCCACAGGCACTGAGATGGGCCCGCCGACCATTGAGAGAACAGGCCTGCATGTCGTATGATCATGGTAAATATGCTATGTGATTAATGTTACTTCAGTCACTGTTGAAAGACGAGTGAAGATGGGAACGTAAGTGGTGTTGTAGAGAATCTCACTGTCGATAAGTATGGACTGCTTGAAGTTGCTTCCAGGCATTTTGAAGGCAGCGGTGCTCATCGATTATTGGTATATTTGAAGAGTTGTGATCGAGTGCTATACTTATTACCATCGTTACTAGTATTAAGCTCCGGTTCTCTGGAACTGGATGCCTTATTCTGGGTCCGATGTCAACTTATTCTTGGACATCTGTCGGGCAGAATATATATTACACCATCCAAAGAATCCAGCCAAGTCCCCGTATGTTAGAGTGGTCCTAAAGTCTAGAGCAGCCGTCTCTTTTCCAGAATGGCAGCAGAGAAAGATGAGGCAAGACGAAGTCTACCAGACAGTTCTCTGACATCTGCCTGCTTCAACGGAGGGAAATCAGTGCAGTGATCCACATGCTTCGATGTGATGGTGAAGCAGCTATCCCAGCAGACAGTGACCAAGCCAGACAACAGTATCGCCATACGCTCCACTAACGATCATATCCAGATCTCAGCAAAGATCCAAGGAACTAAGCGTGGAGAGACTGATCAATCTGAATGGGCTGGCTGCCCCTCGATCTCCACTCGGCAACCCCAACGGCAGAGAGATCGCGATTCAGGCACACCACGTTGGAGATTGGAGATCTTGAGATCTGCATTCACAGAGGGCAGAGACAAACGCCATGTCAAAGAGAGCACTAAAAAAAAATACTCTCTGATATTGGATATGGACTGTACTTTATATAAACTGCCTCTTTGTTTTCTCCCTTCTCCGCTTAGCGACGGATTGTTGTGGTGACCCCGCATTACTGACGGTGATCGCCAGTGCAACTTGGCCGGCCTTCGTTGGGGCTGCTCGTGGCCCCTGTTGAGGGTTGAGTCGCCACATCTTATCTACTCCTCAACCTCCCCTCGCTGCGACCTCCTTTCCTGCTCACTTACCACTATCACCAGCTACCAGCTCGAGCAACAGGACTCCGATCGAATACTGCAGCAGATCTGTCACTCCCGACTATTTCCCCATGTCTAGTGTCCGCAGAACCGAGATGGATCGCATCGTCTACATTCCTCTGTGCTTCTGCCTGATCTCTTTCGCGGTGATTGTCTACGTCAACTGACGCGGCGGATGGCTGTCTGTTCCTGGCACGAGGAATCTAGTAACGCCATTCATGGGTGATGGCCATCTAGCCTACATGAAACCGTACCAACGACTCGAGATCTCTGGGAGTCTTGGTTGACTGGCGACCTCATCACCAATCCACCCCCTCTATCGTACGCTATCGCGCTCTTCACCACCGAGCCCCGATAAGCTGTGTTCAACCACGGCAGACCTGTCTTCACCAACGGCACGATCAACATGCCCAACTGCGCCTCTTACCACACCATACTTCCTTCGAAGCCTATCCTGTTATACCGTGCCGTTACGAAGTCTCCGTCAACTGCCATCCTCCCGTCAAAACTCAGCACGGAGAAGGACACACCGCGATGCCTCTTAGCATGCTCCTTTAAACTGCCCTACCCGTTACAGAGTGAAAAGGCTTGCTCAAGCACGCGTTTGGAGTGCAGACCGTCCCTAACAGTCGTAACACGGTCACTCCCCGGTTTCCCCTATCGATCGTCCAGCCAGGGGTTGGACTTCACTATGCCGTACGCGACCGTCGAAACACAATACCTCGAGCCCTAGTGCTCTGATTACAGCCTTCCTCGCCTCTGTCCATATACGGGAGAGAGAGAGAGCCGAGGAAGGCACCAAGAATCTCAAGGAAATTGAGGTTCGGCGAGTATTCGTCAACATAATACCAATGCGCTAGACGCACGCCAACGTGGTTCCTTGATGGAATCGCATAGTTTGGAAAGCAGAGTCAATGTCCAAACATACTCGACTCGTCGAAGCCATTCATTCAATTCACTGACCGAAGTCCAAATTCCAAATTTCCTTTTATTTGCTGAATGTATTTCATTATACCAGCATGTCATGATACAAATACCCCATTTCAGATAACACCAGAATATCAGCAGCCATCACTTGGCCTTTTCTTTTCCAGACAATTTGCTCCCTGCACGTAACACTGGAGGCGCTTCAGATACGCTTTTCCAAACGGCAATATTGGCTTAATACGGACTGATGATTACCCTATAATAAACCCATAAAAAAACGAACCAGAAATATCTTCATTCCCAACCGATAAGCAATCAAAATAGTCTCTTCCAAATCACAGTAAGCATGCCAGATATGAGCAAATAGTCAAGTGAAGTTCAACTTTTGAGCCTAGACCGACTTCCCCCTTCACATCAGACAAGGATTCCTTGACAAGGGTAGATTAGAGTAAAGCTAAGGCGCAAATCCAACCATGGTCTGCAGATGACGAAGACCTTGGCATGAGCTATATGATGTGGTCAGCTGATTTGCTATTTCGTAGAGTTATTCCTATGTACGATATGTATGTAAATTCAGTAGAACCGTAGAACTAAACATAATTTAATTCCCGGTATGGTATATATCTGCACCCCTACTCTCTCCAGATGGTATATCAACTAGATTCATCATTCATAAACGACCTATAAACCTACCAACCTCCCACACGTCCTACTAACACACCAACTAGCTATAAACACAGAAAGCTCTTTGTCTTCGTATATCATGATGCATAAGTTCCATAAATCCACACTTCTCGTAGAGACATACTTCAAAACCCCGGTCTCAACTTGTCCAAATCCCCCGTCGTCCAATCCGTCACGAGCATATGGCCCGGTTCATGGGCAAAGACGAGTCCATCGATTTTATCCCTCGCGGCTTCCACGACCATTTGAGGCGTTACGCCGCATGCCTGGTAGGTAGAACCATTTTTTAGTCTGCAGTTCAGTTTGATAATAGAGTCTAGTATTTTGATCCATTTCTTCCATAAGAAGACTGGGGAGAAGAAGTAGGACAAGTAGAAAAGAAAGAAACGTACCCAAAAAACCGGAACATCCCCATCCTCCCATTCCTGCTTCTGGCCAAAGTCCGGGGTATGAACATCCCGAATCCCAATCTCCTTCGCGCCCTCCCATCCCCACGCAACCGGCTCTCCATGCGTTGAGAGAAACGGTCTCGTCACCTCGCGGACTCTCTCCACCTCGTGCGCCTTGTACGGTCTCATGGAGACGATGAACTTGGCGCCGGTGAAGACGCCCGCGGGGAGAAGGGGGATGTTGGTCTTGTACATTGCTACGATGGTGTTTGTTTTCTGGTGGCGCGGCTGGAGGCCCGCGGCCGTGAGAGCGTCTTCGAAACTGAAGGAGCAGCCGATGAGGAAGCCGACGTGGTCTGGAGTCCAGACGTCGAGGAGGGAGGGGACCGAGGTGGAGAGGCATTTGCCGTCTTGGTAGATGCGGTAGCGGGGGAAGTCGGTGCGGATGTCGAAATCATGGGGGGTTTGGATGCATTGGGAGGGTGTCACATTGTGAGGGTCTCCTGGAGCGGTGATGCCTAGGAGGGGACAGGGGACGGGATTGCGTAGGCAGAGATCGTGGAAGTCTTGGGCATATCTGGAGGGCAGGATGAGGAGGTTGGCTTGGAGGTAGTTGGGAGCCAGGCCGGAGGTGTTAGTGATGAGGTTATGGCGCGAGAGGAGACGGGCTTCGTGTGCGGGCGAGGTGGATTGTTTTGAGATCTGGGACAGGAGGCTGGAGGTGTCGGTTCCTTCGATGGAGATGCTGCCCATTTTTGAGGGTGTAAACGAGATGTAGAGGCGTTTCGTTTAGGCTTCTGGGTTATAGTTGTGGAGTAGACCAGAATATGACAGTAAAGAAGTGGCCTTTCTATACCGACATCAATGTATAGATAGTTTACTAGGTGGATCTCGAAAAGGATTGAAAAGAGCTACAGATATATCCAGATAGTTTACGGAGTAGAAAGGCAAGAGAAGAAGAGTACGAGACCTGCATCAATCATAGTCTTTCTACTCTGCAGATCTCGTATCGCGATACGGGGTATGCTTCCAGAACCGACCCATAGAAGACGAGATGGGTTAACAATTGTAATAGCCGACAGCTTCGCGCGGTCTATCTGTCTTAGCAGAAGGCCATTCCACCAATACAAGCATGTCAACCCCGAGAAACAATGCATTCTCCATCCAGAACACTGGATATGCTGTCTTCTTCTCGGCCAACCACGGCGACACCCGATAACCTATCGACAGCGCTCGGTTCGACCCCCTGCAAGCCGATTCCTATCATCCGCAGCTTCAAAAAGCCAAAACTCGCCCATGTCTTGCCGTGAAGCCATGCCGTTGCGGAGCGGTTTACCACTAGGCCGATCTCTTATCTGCGGGGAATTATAAGTTTGGCGCCGTCTCCACGCCGTTGCCGGATAGCGTCGAGCTTGGAGCTTCCGAGAAGGGCCCTCCAGACTGTTAACTGGAGAGAATGCTTGGATTCTGCACACGCGAATCCTGTTGTCAGTTCGGCGGTTTAAGCTCGATAAGCCGCCGGCTCTTCTTTGCAACAGCCGGTTTGGTTGAAACGGCTGGTTTGAAGCTCGTTCAATGATCTTCGCTCTTCTCCGCTCTACTCCAGCTATGTGTACACTCGTCACGTAAAAGCTAAACCCCGTAAACTCGGTTATCAGTCATGCGTTTGCCACGAGCTCCATGCGGATCGATACGCGAATAATCATTCTGCATTCCATAGTGACGGTTCCTCTTTCCTATCTCAGTAGATAACTCCTCAATCCATGCCCCATGAGGCTATCGGCCCTGTTGTAGGCCAGTAGTACAAAGGTAATCGCCCACCCCGGGCAGAGATGGGAAGATGGCTCTCTCCAGTCCAATTCTGCAGTCGACGTGATCACACTTGAATCTGATAACTCGAGATCTGGTGGTCTCCTGTTCAGTCGGGGAGTGTTCAGTGTCAGGTGGTGGATACCGAACCTCAGACGACGCTCAAAATGTCCGAAAAGAACGAGTATGCGGACCAGCCCAGAAGCGGCGATGACAAGCTGCCGGTGGAGGAGAAAGGTAACCCGGACATGATGGTCGGGACGACAGAGGATATCCAGCTGGATCCTGCGAAGGAAAAGAAGTTGCTAGCCAAGCTGGATCTGGCCTTCGTCCCCATCATCATGTTCGCTTACCTCAGTTGTTTCCTTGATCGATCAAACATTGGTTAGCCTCCTCCTTTAAAAGCAGACGACGACCATGACTGACAGGATGTCCAGGAAATGTCGAGGTCGCCGGAATGCCTGAAGATATCCACGCGTCTTCACAACAGTTCTCCGTTGCCGTCTCCATTTTCTATGCCACTTATGTCACATTTGAATCGCCTCTGGCCGTGCTGATGAAGAAATGGACGCCACGGAACATGCTCACAGTCCTCTGCGTTATTTGGTCCCTGACAACCATCTTCTCGGGCTTCATCGTCAATATCGGCGGCCTTTATGCCACGCGTCTGATCCTGGGAACCTGTGAAGCTGGTCTATTCCCGTCCCTGAACCTGTATCTCACTATGGTGTACAAGCGAGAAGAGCAGGCGAAGCGTGTTTCGTATCTATTCAGCTGTGCAGCCATCTCCGGTGCAGTCGGTGGTCTGTTGGCTTACGGAATCCTCCAGATGGACGGCGTGGGAGGAATGGCCGGATGGAAGTCAGTTATCACATCTCCAAGCAGTTATGGAGTCTGTTTGCTAACGAATATGCAGATGGGTCTACATCATCGAAGGTCTCTTCAGTATGGTGTGCGCCGTATGGATTTGGTTCGGACTGCCGAATGACCCAACCAACGCTTATTTCTTGAACGAAGAAGAAAAATGGATGATGAAGGTCCGCAATGAGCAGCGGAAGAAGTATATGGGCAGTGACAAATTCAGCTGGGAGGAGATTCGCATCGCAGCCAGAGACCCGAAACTGTACTTCAGCGGTATCATCCAGTTCTGCCAGGACATCCTGTTGTACGGTTTCAGTACCTTTTTGCCGGCTATTCTCAAGAGCATGGGTTATGACTCGCTCAAAAGCAACGCCCTCACGGTTCCTGTGTACGTGTGGGGTGCCATCGCCTTTATCAGTATTGCATTCTTTTCCGACCGTTACAGGACGTTTGCTCCGGTAAGTTGTTACTCTTTTCCAAGGATACGTCTCGAATATAGAAGTGATAGAGTACGTATGCTAACTGTTCTTAGTTCCTGCTCGTGGTCAACATCTTCGGCATTGTCGGCTACATCCTTCTGCTGACCGTCGAGAATGGCGCTGTTAAGTTTTTTGCGACTTTCTTATGTGCCATTGCAACTTACAATGGACCGGGACTGAATCTAACCTGGTTGAACGTGAACGTCGCGCCGCACTACCGCCGTGCCATGGAGATCGGTCTGCAACAGACCATAGGAAACTGTGCCGGTATCGTAGCAGGCCAGGTATACAGGAAATCGCCATATGTCCTGGGAAATGCGTTCTCCCTAGGGTCGTTGGTGGTATCACAGATTGTTATAATAGGGCAAGTTTTGTATATTCGCAGAGAGACCGCGATGAAAGAGCGTATCGCCAGTGGCGAGGAGGACAAGAGAAGGGTGAAGACAGGAGACGCAGAGATCGACTTCAAGTACCATTGGTGAAGGCTGAAATTGTGTCTTTCTTGCCCTGTATTATAGCAACGCCGGTTATTCTGTCATGATGTTTCCAAAAATTTAATGACGGGAATGAAATATGTATATATGCCACTCATATACGTCCACATGACTAATATCTCTGCCGTATGATAATTCGTACAAAATATATTCCGGGATATCACCCTATTTCTATCTCTAGAGTCTGCATGCTTGATAGTTCGCAGTATGCCGATGACTTAAATCTTGGTTCTTGAAAGTTCGACACCGCATCTACCTCATAGTCACCTAAGAAGAAGTCAGCATCAATCCACGAGAACAACCCTATATCTTGGATAGGCATCAGACTTACCAGTTCCTCTGCACTGGTGGGGTGGATGGCCACGCAGCTGTCGAAATCCTGCTTTGTTGCACCCATCTTGATGGCAACGCCGAATCCTTGCAGCATCTCTCCAACTCCCAGTCCGAGGATGTGCAGACCGACAACCTTCTCTTCAGGCCCGGCGCAGATGATCTTCATCTCAGTGGGGTTCTTCTTCTTCTCCTCTGGGGGCAGCAGGTCATAATACATGGCCGTGAAACGGGTGTGGTACACCTTGATCTTGTCATCGCCATAGCGCTTACGAGCCTCAGGTTCTGTGAGGCCAACAGTTCCGACCTCGGGATGCGCAAACACGACAGTGGGGATGTTGTCATAGGAGAGCTTGGCGTTCTTCAGTTCCGGAGGGCCAAAGAGACGGCTACCAAGTTGACGACCGGCAGCAATAGCAACTACAACGTGTTAGTGTCTGCAGATGAATCGAGATTTCGGCTTATTCTTACCTGGCGTAAGCTCTGCCTGGCCCGTGACATCACCAAGAGCGTAAATACCTTCCGCAGAAGTGTTTTGGAACTCATCCACGACGATGTGTCCATGCTCGTTGGTCTTAACACCGGCAACATCGAGGTTCAGTGTCTCGACCTCCGGTTGGCGACCAATGGCCCACAGCACCTCGTTCACTTCGATCTCCTGGCCGTCGTTTCCAATCAGCTTAAGCAGCTTGTCATTTCCCTTTCCATCGCGAATAAGCTGGACCTCCTTGAAGCCCTTGTGGCCCTTGTGGATGTGGATGCCAACATCCTCGTAGCGCTGGGTCATGGTCTTCTGGACCATGGGGTCGAACTTTCGCAGCATGGTCTCTCCACGGATGAACATGTGCGTTTCGGCTCCGACGGCAGCCATGACACCTGCCAGCTCAACGGCAATGTAGCCAGCGCCAACAACAGCCCATTTGCGGGGAATGTCTTCCATCTCGAAGAATCCATCGCTGGTGATACCGTGCTCGGCACCCTTGACGTTGGGGATGGAGGGACGACCGCCAACTGCAATCAAGATGTGCTTCGCCGAATACCGGGCCTTTCCACCCTCCTGCGAGTCGACCTCGATGACCTTTGGCTCAACAAACTTGGCCTTGCCGTGGATGAGATCGATGCCTTCCCTGTTCCAATTCCTCTCGTAGGCACCATTGAGGCGCGTGATTGTTGCATCGCGTGCACGCTTGAAGTGACCATAGTCGATCTTCACATCCTTCGGAATAGTGTAACCATAGTGCTCAGCAATGTGGATGTTCTCATTGATGGAGGCAAAGTTCCAAGTCATCTTCTTGGGAACACATCTGCAATTCGCATTAGCAATTATTACCACCATTGATCAATAACACGCAGCCCACTCCATGGCAGACCGCAAACGCAGCCATCCCAAGCCTTGAAGAAACAGACCACGTCAAGAAATATTCCGCGCAAAGGAGTAAACACATACCCAACATTAACGCAAGTACCTCCAGCACGACCACTCTCCACGATCAACGTCTTCGCACCATACCACCCAGCGGCTCTGCGCGCGCTGCCACTACCACCGCTGCCGCCTCCAATGACAATGTAGTCGTATTCCTTCACTTCGACAGGGGCCATGGTGCCGGTATTTCCGTCCGCGCGAGAAGCGGTGCTCGACGAAAAATGCCTGGAGAGGGAAGCTAGTCGGGGAACGCTGCCCGCGGTACCAGAAGCAGCCCGAGAAGTAGAAGACGTCGAGCTAGAGGTAGAAGCCAGAGTTCGGGCTGTCTCTGTAATTGGTCTGCTCGTAATCGAAGTGATCGATCTTCTTCCTGCGGGGGAAAGGCGAAGCAAAGAAGACGATGGCGTCGCCGTGTACAGAGACTGCGTGAGTGAAGACCGGTTCCTCGAAGATCGGATCGGGAGGTTGGCAAGAGAAGAGCGGGCAAGCATGGATAAATAGGTCTTCCCTTTGGTGAGGGGTAGCAGGGCGTTATATACAGAAGGGAGAAATCAAGTGAAAGGGAGAGGCGGAGGAGGGGGCGGAGTAGGAGGGGAGCTAGGCGATTGATTGACTCGGGGACTCTGCGCGATGATGGAAGACGATTGATCGATTGATTGATTAGTTAGTTAGCTCGGGGAATGATAATGAACCAAGCAGCGCTGAAGAGCCTGGATCGGCCAGTGCCAAGAGCAGAGAGAGATCGCATCTTAGTCAGAATCATACAGCATTAGGCTCAATTGACTACATGCTCCTGGCGATTACATTCTGTAAAGTCGCCATCTCCTCTGAGATGTCTTATATTCTGACAGATTCATTCTTGGGTTCAAACATCCTGCTTATTTTATTATCACGGTGTTTGCTCCTTGACTCAATCACGTGATACATAGAGAAGATGACGGTTCAAGCATTTATCATGATTAATAATTCTCCACCATCTGGCCATTTTGAAGGCGTTTTGGGGCATGTCTTGATTACGGAATCACTGCAGGACCTTGGCAATTGCATGGCGCTAGGTATTAATATCACTCCGGACTGGCTTACCACTCTCACGATTTGTCAATACGGTATCACGAGTCACTCTCAAAACCCACAAGGGGCGTCTTTCTGTGGTTCTATGAAACAGGATGCAGACGTTATGTATGTACACATGCTAGCTTCTCGAGCTCGGTAGAAAAGACGGCAAGACTTCGATGAAAGACCAAGGCTGTCTAACAAGCCCGCCAACGGCGTAATGGAGTATTGGAAACGACAGAGGCTCTAGGGTACATCGTAAAAGACAAACAGGAGAACGGACCATGAGAGGTGGAAACCTTCGTTAGCATGGCATGATGCGAGCAGAAATGTGAAAATATGGGTGGCAATACAGCGATGATGTGGAAAGGGAACCGAGAGAACTCGGGGCGCCAAAGATTGCTTTCATAGAAAAGCTCTGGGAGCGTCTAGATATGTCAAGCATCGTGAGAACAACAGTCGTAAGCACAATGTCTGATTGGAAGGGACCCGGGATGAACCGACGCCTGCGCCGCTGCTCGCGTTCGGGCTCCAAAAGGTTGCAGAGAATGTTAGGAGATCTTAGACCAAATGAACACCTCCTGCTCCAGCGTAGATTGTAATCCGTTTTTATTCTTCATATGGTTGCACCGAATCAGTTAACGGGAAAGCTGGTGGGATCATCCAATAGAGGGCTTCCTGGCACAGCATCAAGTGCCACCGCATGCAACGCAGGTTTCTCCGAGACACCCAACAGGCCACGCTCGCGACGATCCAGGGCATCTTTCACCCACTCTGCGACCTCCTTGTCCTCAGTCGAAAGGTTGCCCTGGCGCGATTTAGCATCGTTCGGTGACTCTTCCGTAGTTTCATCCTCGTCCTTTTCCTCGGCCTCGGGGGTGGGAGGCTGCATCAACGGTGCAAGCCAGGGATGGCGAAGAAGCATGGCATATGACGGACGGCTATTCGGCGTTTTGTTGAGACAGGCTCGCACAAATTCATGGGCTTCTTCTGAGTAGCCGGTGTCGGGAAGCGAAGGCGGCTCGCCATGGACGATTGCCTGGAAAGTACATTAGCAGCTGCGAAAAGAGAATAATAGAATCATAAATAGAACTTACATGAAGCTGACTGAAAATATTATTGAAAGTCTCAGGAGGGTAGGGGTACCGTCCCATGGCACACTCAATGATCGAGAGCCCCAGACTCCACACGTCACTCTGCACACTATATGTTCCAGTGGCCTGAGTCCCGGCCTGCTGAACGCCACCACCAGCAATACGCTCAGGTGCCATGTAGCTCTGACAACCAATATTGGTTTTGGCGATACTGGCCACCAGATTTCCACTGACACCGAAATCACAAATCTTAATTTGACCGCGAGTGTTGACCAGGATATTGGTCGGCTTCACATCGCGATGGATGATATTGTGGTCATCCTTCAATGTCTTGAGACCCATCACAGTCGACAGGGCGATTTTGCGTAGAATATTCTCCGGGACGCCTTGCTCATACAGCTTGTCGACTGATCCGCCATCCATGTATTCCACACAAATATACACAGCGCCTTCTTGGAAAAACGCGCCGTAGAAGTCGATGATAAAAGGCGACACGCAGCGGTGCAGTATGTCCAGCTCCATGATGATCTGCGCGAACTTGTTCTCATCGAGCTCCAGACGGATCTCCTTCATCGCCATTGTCACCCCCGACAGGTTGTCCTGGGTCGTTGCATTCTTTGAATCGTCTGCAGGACGACTCACAATGCCACTCAGACCTAGCCCAGGCTTTCGAAGATGCGGACGGCTGTGGCGAACTTTGTATACTGTCCCGTAATTCCCCTTTCCTAGTTCATCTAACCGGTCGACCTCGTCCAGAGAGATGCTGAAGCTCTGGCCTGACGAGAACTCGATTCCTCCTCCGTGGATAACTGCCTTGTTCTTAAAATTCAAGGTGCCAGCTTTGGTATCAATGTACTCTGAATACTTGCTGAATGCAGAGTCCACAGGCCCTCCTCCTTGTTTCCCATCTGGACCTGGGCTGCTAGCGCCAGAAACTGGAGAGCCAGTAGCATCCGACAATTTCAGTCCTGGCTTCAATCTCTTCGCTGCCAGTCCACCTGGTTTAGGGGCCGTCGGCCCTGCCCCTGATACCGAAGGAGCAGAAGCCCAATTGGGTGGGCTAGGGCGTGCCGCATGAGGTAGTCGACCGGCCAAACCAGCAATGGGTCCTCCTGCAGGTGAAGGACCAGGGGGTGACACGGGACTGCTGGAGCCTACCACTGGTCCTCTTGCTGTCGGGATGCCGCCTGTCGAAGCTGTATGGGCCAGACCGGGGGGAGCACCCTGTCGAGAGAGAGAGAACGCCTTCATCTTGGCCAGTATATCCTGGTTAAGCCCACCGGACTGGGCGGCGCTCATCGAAGCAGGAGGTCGCGGAGGCATGCCTCCCCGCCGCGCTGCATTTATCTGACCAAGAGGAGTGGATGACGGCGTCATGCCCACAGAGACGTCTGGTTTGGGGCGAAGAGAGGGTACGCCGTGGGAGGAGGGCTGAGGGGACGATGCGCTGGCTTCAGACTCATCAGACCTGTCGTCCACGTCGGGCGAGATGGGCGGCGTCTCCGCGAGAGCTTTCTGTGTATCCGTCATGGTGTCTGTAAGAAAAAGATTGTACCAAGAGCAACACAATCACGCTCTTCTTCTGACCTCTGCGCTATCTCCACCACTGCTCGGTCCAGTCACCGGCGCGACGGATTATGTGCACATGAAAGAGAGGAAGTCGTCGGTTGCTCGTGCAGACCGACCGCAAAAGATGCTCCGGATGGCCTGACAGTGTCGACAAGAAAGCAAACGAGTCGAAGGGAGAGGACTGGTTTCAAGGTGCGTTCCTGGGCACTGTCCAAGATGTCCGCGCGGGGCACCGCTTGTGGCAGGATTGGAACCACGGAAGCAGTTAGGTCCGATCACACAGGCGGAGACCAAGTAAAACACCTGCCTGCGGCTTGAAGGCAAAGGAAGGCGGGGCAATATAGAAAGGAGAGAGGGAGGGAGAGAGAGGGATAAAAGACACAGAGGAAAGAGGATGAGGGGACAGACTAAGCTGGCAGTGAGAGCGCTTCGTGCAGGGAAGAAACGCGCCCGACAGACGAGCGGCACAAGGGCACTCGACTCAGCTCAGCTCAACCAACTCAACTACCGTGGAGGCGACTTGGAGGGGAACGATATCCCAGCCTGGCGGGAGAAGCAACCGTTTGAATCTGCCAATATTGGGCCCCAATCAACGCGACGCGGAAAAGCAAAGGACACCAGCTGAGGGGATGTCTGGCGGAGTCCCTTGGCCTTTTGCTCTATTAGCCCACGGTTCTTGCAGTGGCGAACGGATGGACGGTTGACAAGTCTGTCAAGAACTATGGTCGACCCCAAGGGGAAAACAAGGCGCTGGTGCCAGGGCCCTGGATCGGGTCGAGCAGAAAATTTCTGTTTCTCTTGCTCTTTTGTTTATCTGTTTACGGAGTAGTGGTTGTTCAAGGAGGGAGTCTGCAAGCCCGGTCACTTCGAAACAACGGGTTCTCTGGCAAAGAGTCTGCAGCAGACGGAAGAGATCAAGGATTATGACTGTCGCCAGGATCTATCTATGAGACGTACACTCGGCTTATTCAGGCTACTGGTGATTTCGCCATTCCCCGGAGTGCGCCGCAGCCAACAACTGACTAGTGAGTCGATTACCATAATTGCCAACTAGTTACCCTCACCGAGCACCATCGGCTGTTCCGGTCTGCCTTCTGATTTGACTCCTCCACTCGCTTGGTTCTCTGCTGAGTCGACTCGAGTATAGTTCCGTATCGCGGATCTCCAGACCCTGTCCCGTCGAGATACCGTTGGATTCCGCGCAAAGTTTAAACGGCCTCCCTTTGGGGCCACATGGTCCCCCTCTGGGACTACCGGCAGCACCGATCTACGAGATGAGCGAACAGGGCGCTGGATAGACTTCGATTTGATACCTGCTCGTCTGTTCTCAGGCACGGATACCCCAGGATCTTCCGTTCTACGCGCGTATCCGGGGGGTAAGGGCGCTCTGGATTGGCGTACTGATGCTTTCTCTTCGTGAAACATCGTCCAACAAACCGGCCTGCGATCCACGCATCATGATGCCAGGTTGACGGGGTTTCAGGTTTTGGAGGCGCGCGGTGATGCAGGATGATTCAACTATCCGCCTCTAGCTTGAGCTTGGAGTACCGTCCTGAAGCACTGTCTATGTCGATCTCTGAGGCGCACATCCGTCCTTCTGTGGCTTGGCACTGTCTGCGATGACTATCCGCCTTCACTCAGAACTATGTACGCTCGAGAAGTCTAATATCCCGTGCGATCCCAATAATAATACGGTAGTAATAAGAATAATAAGGGCATGGAGAACGCATGGAAGCCAACTCTAGCGCCTATGAAGATGATCATCGAGCTGGGAACTGCGCATTTCTCTCCACATTATTCCTGGATGTCTACGAAAGAGTAATATGTTTTCTACGACTCTAGTTCAGTACAGCCACGATCGGAGGCGAATCTCCCTTTTCACGGCCAATTTACAATATCTCCACGTGGGGCAGTTTGCGACGATGCATTCAACATTGTCATTGCTATTCCAGGTCCGCCACACCTCAAGCCATCTCTTCTTTCTGAGCCTGTCGCTTGAACATACCCCCCAATCGTGCTTTCGCCCCGGTTCGACATCAGTTCATTAAAGATGCCTCCTATATCCTTACTATCCTTACCATCCTTACCAGGGGCGCCATCACGTCCACCGATAGACGGATCGACAGCATAATTATTACCTCGACTCTGGACACGGCACTCCCGTCATCATGCCTTCGTGCTCGGATGCTCGGTCCCGGAGAAGATGGCATCATCCCAGACATGTTATTGGCGGAAAGCTATCACTCCAATCGGCTTCGTCAGCATCTATCAGATTTCCTCCGTCAGGTCAGGCCGCAAAGACCGTAATAGGATGCTGGATGTTTTACCTATGGTAAATCTGCGGCATCGCAGTGCTGGCAGATAGTAAATACTAATATGACGACGAATGGAACGTGCGCGATGGTTAGAAAACGTGGTGATCGGTGTCCCTGCGGACGCTCGGGGCTCTGCCGGAGGGCACGGATACCACAGTGAATCTGACTCTACTTCGTACACCGAGCCCTGTGCATCCGGGAATCGGCTCAAGATTCGATCAGCCTAGTCTCCTCTTCGAGCTCTTAGTTCAGATATAGCTCAAAACGCCGTTCGATGGCTTGTAGACTACTCCGTACCTCACGGAGAAATCAGCCATCGACCTTGAGTGGTTTCATGATGTTGCTGGTGTGCTTTTGTCGTGGAGCCCACGCTTCTTGAGTGAACTAACTGTCGAAGCGGCCCGAAGGAGCAAAGAAGTAGAAGCCCAACAGACCGGCACTGTGACTAGGAGGACTCCTTAGACTACAGTGCTTGTACGGATTGCGCTGTCTGCACGGACTTGGGCCATACATTATTATTATTCAAGAACAGGGCCATACATCATACGCAACTGGCATACACCAGTCCACTCCTGCCAGCTATGATAACTATTGGCATACACCCGCAAACTCTGATTTGCTCAGTACGATATGATAACTGAGGTGGCTTGCCAATGATAAGAAGGCGGAATGTCACTGTCACTACGTCGCGATATGCGTATTTCGAACAACGCCAGCAAGGGATTCTTTAGATGCCAAGTGACAGGAGGAACAGGCAGAATCTGGGGATATCCTGCTTGTAATCAAGTAAGAGTGACGCAGAGATCGATCGATGCCCGCAAACACAGCCACTCACGACCTCCTCCGCATTCTTTGTTGCGTCAAGGTTGCGCTTCGATTTTGGCCAACGAACCTCTTATCGTCAGGCATTATCCTGATTCACTGCCAACCAATCTTGAACAATCGGGCACTGCCGTCCACCTGCTCTCCTATGTAATCTGCAAACATCGAAACAAGGAGTCGTATGAGTTGAGGGCTTACTCTAGTCATAGAGACCGCTTCCCCATCAGAAAGATTTTTACTTGGCGCGATTGAGAATTCTTATTTTTTATTTTCACACCGTCTCCTTGAAGTGTCGGTCTATCTGGATAGTTCTTGGCGTGGCCGATTAACGGTTAGGGAGGTACACAGCCCTTCTTGGCTACTGATAGTTGAGGCGTAGATAGGATTCAGTAGCAGTTCACCTGTAACATAGTGAAAGAGTCGTCTCCAGCATCTGCCCATTTCTACTCCGCCTCGTTTTCTCCTTGGCCTCAGCCGAGAAATCCGAGTTGGTTTCGTGGTGGTTGCAGGATCGTCTGTTCTGGAGCGCCGAATGTTCCTGGCTGGGCGCTTGACACGGTGACCAGTCTCAGCTCCGAAACGTCAAAAGTCGCCGTGGTGATCTCATCCATCCCCAACTTGCCCTGGGCTACTATCAAAAGCGCCCGGCTTCCTCGATACAACCACTTGCTATCATCATCTTTTGTTCTCGTCCTTCCGTCTTCCACACACTATCGATGGCGATTTTCACATCGCCGACGTCGTTTCGCAATGCCAACGGCCTCTACGATCTCCCCCAGCTTGAACGCCGGGGCCTGATGGGAAATCTAATGGGCGGACCAGCACCGCATTCCAACCATCCATCATTTATGCATCTCGTACTGCTAGTCTTCGAAGCTGTGCTTGAAGTTGTCTGCGTGAGCTTGCCTGGATACATCGCCGCCCGACAGGGCATGTTCGACGCGGACGCCCAGAAGCTGGTCGCCAATTTGAACGTCGCGCTTTTTACACCATGCCTAAGTACGTATTCTCCTACTCTCGGAAGAATTTGCCTATCAACTCCGTCTAACTAGTCTACAGTCTTCATGAAGCTTGGATCCCAACTCACGGCGGAAAAGCTGACGGATCTCGCTATCATTCCCTTTATCTTCGTCGTCCAAACTCTCGTCTCGTATGGCTGCTCCGCCGTCGTGTCGCGGTGTTTCCGATTCCAGAAGCGCCAGTCTAACTTTGTGGCTGCGATGGCGGTATGTCCATTCAGAGCTTTTCTCTGTCTTTATCGGTCATAATCTAATTACAATCTCTGCAGGTGTTCGGCAACTCCAACTCTCTCCCGATCTCCCTGGTCATATCGCTTTCACAGACCCTGAAAGGTCTGCACTGGGACAGGGTCCCAAATGATAATGACGATGAGGTGGCTGCACGGGGAATTTTATATCTGTTGATTTTCCAGCAGCTGGGTCAGCTGGTTCGGTGGAGTTGGGGCTATCATGTGCTGCTGGCGCCCAAGGAAAGATACTTGGAGGATGCGAGTGACTGTGCGACCATCGAACATGGCCAGGAAATCTACGTCGATAATCCAGAGCAGACAGATCCCGATGAACCGCTCATCAGAACAAGAGAGGAAGACCTGCCTTCGTTCCACGAGCACACCGCTCACAGCGACGGCACCTTTGAGTCTGGTGGCCAGACTCCCGTCAGCACCCGCGCTCTGTCATATTCGAAACTCTCTGCTTTGGATGATTCTACGCCGGATGAAGATGAGGACCGGGTCTCTCATCTTGGTCCACCGCCAAATGGCCCCTTCCTGCCTCGTCAGAGCTCTACTGGTCTTATCATGTCTTTCCCCAACGTCGAGGTCAGAAGACGGGACGATCTCCCCGCGTCCGGATTCAAGGGTTTCCTACAACGTTGGGGACGATCCCTGCGACAATATCGCCGTCGCATTGGACGCTCCCTGAAGGCCAAGGCAGACGTGGTTTTCGAAAAATTGCCATCACCTGTTCAGATCGTCCTTGCGGCGGTTGCCACGGGTTTGTGCCGATTCGTGAATGGCCTTTGGGACTTTATGAACCCTCCTCTGTGGGCAATGTTGGTTGCCATCCTCGTGGCATCAGTCCCCTCGCTGCAACATCTTTTCTTCGATGAGGGCACGTTTGTGCAGAACTCTGTGACCCGCGCTATCAACCAAAACGGCCAAGTCGCCGTTCCCTTGATCCTGGTCGTCCTGGGCGCTAACCTGGCACGCAACACTCTCCCAGAGGAGGCATTGAATGACATGGAGGACCCGAAAGAGGAGCGGAAGCTCATTATTGCTTCCCTCATTGCTCGGATGCTTCTTCCCACGCTCATCATGGCACCCATCCTTGCACTGGTCGCGAAGTACGTCCAAGTGAGCATCCTGGACGACCCCATCTTCATCATCGTCTGCTTCCTCCTCACGGGAGCTCCGTCCGCTCTACAACTGGCACAGATCTGTCAGATTAACAACGTATTCATGGGAGCCATGTCGAGTATCCTCTTCCAGAGTTACGTCGTCTGGTAAGTTCGCTTCGTTCCTTCTGGTCTCTTCTCGTACAATTAACTAATATCTACTTCAGGATCCTTCCTTCTACGCTTGTCCTCGTCGTCTGCGCCCTGGAGGTCCTCGAGTGGTCAGCAGCCTCGTAATCCAAATTCCCTTCTGTCTTGGGACCGGTTTCCTACTATCAGTCATTTTTAGCCTGGTGTCCGGCGTACTTTTGGTTCTGTCTGTATAAATATTACAAACCGGCCGTTTACGGAAGATGCAAAATACCTACCTTATCCTACTACACATACCCCTAGAACCCTGTCCTAAATAAATACCTCGTTGCTGGTCTTTCAACCTTGTATGTTTTACGAAATAATAAAATTCGGGCTAAAGGTTTTGATGTGTATCAGTATTTTTTCATTGGCTATTTCCATAACCTCTCCCCCTTTAGGTATTTTTAAGAATAGGTAGATGTAGACAGATCTATTAGACAAGGTTTCTCCCTTGCCCTTCTCTAGCAAAAAAACCCCCTAATAGTAGTGGACTTCTGGAAGAAGAAATGACCCTACAACATTTTCCCCCTTAAGCTACCTCATGAGATAGCTATTAACGATTTAAAAAACTAGATATGCGCCCGCTCCCCTTCGCTATCACCTTGCACATCCACCACCATCGCCATCCCACTCGCAAGATGCCACGCGATATGACAATGGAAGAGCCACACTCCGGGATTATCAGCACGGAAACGCAGGACCGCGTATCCACGGGATGGAATCTGCACTGTATCTCGGAGGACGGCGCGCGTGAGATCGTACGGAGTGTACTCTGGATCGGATGACGCAGATGGTGGTGACGGTGGTGACAGCCCTGGGGGAAAGGTATCTTCGAACGGATTGTACGAACCCCATCCGATGGAAGCTTTGTGGATGAAGAGGACGTAGAAGTCGTGGCCGTGCTAGTGGTTCATGCCTGTTAGTGAATAGCGAATTGTGAAAAGTGATACATACATATAATATAGCTTTTCATGATGGCCTCGCCGATGACAGTCTACCACAAATTAAACCCGAAGGGAAAATATAAGCTTACAAGATGGAAAGGATGCGGTCCCTCATCCAGGTTGTTAACGATCAAATCGACCCATTCTGGTTCCGGGCCAGTTGAGATAGCAAGTTGGTTTCGATCCCACTGTTGGCGAGGGAGGGCCATCAGTGGTGTCGGTGGATCGGCCTGTGGTTTCCACGAGGTACGGTTGAAGAAACCGTAGGGGACATTTGAGAGGCGGGCGAGTTTCTCAATCTTGGTATATACCACATGCGTTTGCTCTGCTTTGGAGGGGATGGAGGCAAGGATGGTGGATGCAGATGAGGCGCGTTCGATGTCGATGTGAAAGATGTCGTTTGGGATTTGCGCTGGTGCTGGCGGATTGATATTGGATTCTGGAATGGATGTGCTGTTATAGTAGATGGGGAAGGTGTGGGAAGGGGTTAATGCTGGGTTGGGATATTTGAAGCATCTGTACGGTGAGAGCGTTAGTCGGATGCATGCAAATGATGATTGGTGTGAGGGATAGTTCGATACCCTTGGTCTAATTCTATTGTTAAGGAGGACATATCCTGATCGTCCAGATCGGAGAACGGCCGCAGAATCAAGTCCATGCGCTGTCCTGGGAAGAGAATACCAGCAGATGTGGCTGATTGCTGAGACTGGGGTTCCACATCTATACCGCCGTCCAGTTGAATAAGCTGGAGATTCTCTTCTTTGAAGCGGAGTGTAAAGCCAGCGAGCGATCTATCTTGTATATAAGTGCGCTGATTTGATTAGAAATATTCGGTGAGGCATACCCTGTGTTGACGACGCGAATCCTATATGTAAGATTGGGATCTAGATCCAGATATGGAAGCGAATGGTATCCATTACAATCTATAGGCCGGGCTCGTACCGCCATGGAACAATTAAATCGTCCCAGTCCGTTGATAATCAAGGAATCAGGAACAGGCTGGAGAATCAGTTAGTATATTTCCGGAAACTTTTACAATGGCACGTACCTCGTTTCCAAAAGATCCAGCGCGCATGTACCAAGCTAATACATCCACAGCAGAGCGATGATACCAATCGCCCACGAGGAGCAGAAGCTCCTTGTCATAATTGAACCTCTCACTATCTGGTAAGTCGTGACTGGCAAACAAACCGCGGACCGTATGTTTTGATGCAGGCTTATGAACCACGAGGCCTCCATACAATCCGTCTGATCTTTGGACATTCGAATGAGAATGATACCAGAAGGTACCGCTTTGATCAGCTGGGATGGTGAAGTTGTACGTGAATGAAGAGCCAGGCGAGATAGCATATTGAGTGACGCCAATGACACCATCCATGGAGTTGGGTCCTACAACATAGTCAATACGACGCCGTCGATATTCTGCTCGATTTCGAGATGCCCACCTCTCAGACCATGCCAATGGATAGAGAGTGATTCGTCCTCTAGGTCGTTTCGAACAGTTATGACAAGGGTGTCTCCAGAACGTGCCTCGATTGTAGGACCTGGAAATCGACCTGCAATATAACATTATCATGGCGACCTTAAGCAAGACTCCATGGGAATAATACACCGGGAAACGAACCATTCATCAGAAATACACGTTTCTTGACACCATCAGGACGGCGGTAGCCTGAGCTTATATGCCAATCAAAAGAACGCACTGTTGCCTCGCGAAATATGTGTTCCTCGGGATGTAATTGTAGTGCTGCTGAAATGGATGCATTAGAAACCCGATGCTTCTTTGTGTCCGGGAATGCCAGAGGTGGACGAAATGGTCCATGCCTGCTGCTTCCGATATAGACGAAAAGTATAATGAAGCACACAGCCAAAGATGAATATAGTATAGGCCATAAATTATTTGATTTCGGGGAGCGTGCTGTTTGTTCTCGTGACTTGGCAACTGGCTTCTGCTGCGGCTTGTCCATTTCCACTGCAGGAGGTTTTCTTCTGCGACTCGTCTTGCGCTCCATCGTTTGCCTGAATAAACCTTGTCAGAGCATCAATTTTATTATCCGTGTCGCCGCATCGGTCATAATTTCCTGGGTGGTCACAATACAATGGCTCCGATCCAGCTCGCCAGATCTAGAAGCATGGGAAGTTCTTACGGGGAGAAGCCCGAAAGTCTACATACTTTAACCAATGAGTCTCACGTTTAAAGTTATCTTTTCAATCTAATATGTTCTAAATTAACGGATAAATAATCTTTGCTTTCTCGTTTCGCTTCCTCCCGCCCTGCATATGTAGTCGAATCGGCCGCATGCATTCGTCCACATGGGCTAGGATATCCGCACTTCTTCCCCGCGCGGACGCTACGGAGTCTCCTCAAGGGACACCACACGCTTTGGCTCCTATCAAGCATCGCCGTTGCTAACGCCTGGTGCATATTGGCCCAAGCCACGATTCTCCTTGCCCAACACGGCCATGTCCCTCCACCACGTGCGAGGGCCTTCCACCGCATAGATCTGCCCACAGCCCCGAGTCTTGTCGGAAAATGGCAGGAGTTAACCGTGACGGCACGCATGCCGGCTGAACGAAGAAATACTACGACAGCCTGTACGGTGAATATAAAATGTCGTAAAGAATGGTTGACAAGCCTCCCCGTTGGCTGCGAGCAGACAGCCGAAGAAAACCACGGGCGACTGTCGTGGTCATTGTCAGTATGGCGATTGTGGCTGGTATTCTCTTGGGATTGCTCCTTCGGAGCAATGTAGTCTCGGCTGGTTCATTGAAAGATATTGAACATGTGGTAATCTTCATGCAGGAGAACCGGTCATGGAACAATGTATGTGTCTACTTGATCTATCTGTATTGAACGATACTGACTAAAGTAGTATTTTGGCACCATGGCCGGGATTCGAGGATTTAATGATCCCAATGTCCAAGTCAATCCTGATGGCAAACCTGTCTGGTACCAGTAAGTATAGTTAATGCGTTTTCGGAGGGAGATTTGCTTCTGATTTGCGTTAAAGACAAGTCGACCCCGACATGTCCAACGATACCGACTATTTGTTGCCATGGTATCTGGGCTATCAAGGTGGTGACTCGCTCGACGCAATCCAGTGCTTGACAGCCGGGTCGAACGGTTATGAGGAGAACCATGCCGCACTCAACAACGATCTAAACAACTACTGGGCCAGAAACAACACGCCATGGAGTTGGGGTTATCTGAAAAGACAGGATATCCCTGTCCAATTCGCTATTGCGGAAGGATGGACAAGCGGAGACATGTACCAGGTGCGAAACAACGCACAGCAACCACTCGCAGATGCTAACGATAGTCTTTTAGGAGGGCCAAATCACAGCGACCAATCCCAACCGTGTCACCCTCGTCAGTGGCTCTGTGAATGTGCCTGGTGGCCATCAGAACTCCTCTCAAGGAGGCCCTTATATTGACAACAACGAAACTCCAGGTTAGAATATAATTGAGTACTACAAACGCCTGATATGCTGATTTCTCGTTCAGGTTGTGAGGATGGCAATGTCAGTTGCTACCCGCTTAGTTGGAAGACTATCTTCGAATTTTACGAAGACGCAGGTGTCTCTTGGCAAGTGTATCAAGACACCGATAATTTTGACGACAATCCTCTTGCATGGTTCTCACAGTACCAAAAAGCCCTTCCAGGGACACCTATGGCTGAGAAAGGAATGTCATATGTCGGTCTTGATGCATTCTACAAGGCTGCTGCAAATGGAACCCTTCCTGAAGTCAGCTTTATTGTCGGTCCAGCAGAGCTCTCTGAACATCCGCCGTACATGCCTAAGGACGGCGCTTGGCTGCAGCAACAGGTCGTCAATGCCGTTACGAAAAGCCCCAAGTACTCATCTACCGTACTAATTATCAGCTATGATGGTATATTTCATATCTGATATACATACAAAAGAGCTACCCTTTAGCTAACAACGCTTAGAATCCGGTGGTTTTGGAGACCACGTTACCCCGTTTCACTCTCCAAAGGATACTGCAGGAGACTGGATGGAAGATCCATATGGTCTCTTCGGTGACGTCTACGTTGGCCCAGGTCAGTTTTCTGCACCGTTAAATAGTCGGAATACTATTAACTGAAATATATATTGTTAGGAGTCCGCCTGCCTTTCTATATCATCTCCCCTTTTACGCGTGGCAACCGGGTTTTCACCGAGAGAGCAGACCATAATTCTCAGATAATGTTTGTTGAGGAATGGCTCTCTGCTAGAGGTTATGATGGCATCCAGACGGACCAAATGGTAACATGGCGCCGGGAGCACATGTCAAATCTGGTTAATGCACTGGACCTTGATAACGTAAGTCAATTGCTTGGTGTATAATTATAGAGTTGTGACAATTGACACCGCATGACAGCCTGATTTGTCTATTCCTGATATTCCTCTCGCCTCGGAACCTCATACGGACTCATCAGGAAACTATGATGGCACGTCCCTTTGTGAGTCTACGTACTCTGACCCGAGGCCACCTGTGCCGTACGGCTCTCAGAACGTATCTGAAGCACTCTTCTTTGAGGATGGTTACAAAGAAGTCGTCGGCTACCTCACCGAGGGCCGCTACCTTGTATTTGAAATGGCCGGAAAGGCACTGACGAATCCATCGAACGGTAACAAAGTAAACGCCAGTCCAGCAACAAGTGACCACGAGAACAAGGCCCAGCGTTGGGTCATCCACTACTCTAACGGTGTGGAGAGCGGCCTCTTCAAGGTCTCCAGCGCTTTGGATGGAAGGTGGCTTGGCAGAAATGGCATACTTCATCCTGCTAGCCAAAGTGCGCAAGCTTCCGATATTAAGATCACGTTCTTGGGTAACGGAAAGGGTTATACTCTGGAATATGCTGACACCAATGACGAGTCCATAAGCATCGGCAAGTCAGGCGCGCTCACCATCACACCTGGTGTTGCAGGCGAAGAATCTGGCTTCAAGATCTTCAGTGTCACATATCATGACTAGCGCTCTTTCGAGACCTTCACAGCTACGATTTATTACACTAGTTTTATAACATACGCAGCCCCATAACCGAACATTTCCGTTCACTCGTCTAGAGCGTTCCTGACAAGCAGAAGAAATATCTGGAACCCGCCAAACACTCAAACAAAGATTATCCTTACGGCATATTTTTCTTAGTTCCTTTCTAGAAAACACGCAGAGTCAATGCAGGCGACTGCGTGTCGGCCTTCTGTGTCTTAACGACACATTTCGCTGAATTTACAACCACGCTTATGTTACACTGGCAAGGGCACCGTAAGAACATATCATCCGCAAATCGTCTAGAAACACTTGAGTCAGCAAAATTGAGGCTTCGCGCGTGTGACTGCCCTTTGCCGTAGCTCAAATTAGAAATCCCGCCTCATAAATGGTGAGGATCCCTTAAAGTTTGCCGGCTCCTATGTCAGCACGCCTTACCTACACAACCCTGTACCTACCTCACATAGGGCTGAACTGGATCCCTGATGACACGGGATGGAGCTCTATACTATATGTTGATCTTACGGATCAGGCCAGTCGTTCAACCCTGGCAGCCAGGATAAGGCAACCTCTTCATCACAAGGCTGATGGTCGACCTTCTTCTCATTATGAAACCTATCTTACAAGAGCGGATAAGCAGGATCTTTGAAAATGCCATTGGCCGTCTATTCATATCTTCATGAGCCCAGCCGTGTAATAAATCGGTCATGTTTACCTATGGTGGACACGAGGTGTTCAGCTCGAGGTTAGGATCCACGACGATCAGAAGGCCTTGTTGGCCTGATCACGATAGCTCGTGTAGTATTAGCCTTCTTCGATGATATATTAACTGACTGGATATTCCCAGTTCAGGCACCGAAAATATCTTTATTTGAAGACTTCTACTGTTTGCTGACTGACTTGCTGATCTTTACGGATAATATCTCTGATCATCTATATACATAATCCAAAATGACAGCGGAAGAGGTATTAAGACCATCAGCAAATTGTATATTAGCGATCTGCTAATTATCGTATAGCAGTGTCCTGTAGAGAACCAAACTCCCGAGGTCAAACTGAAAGGTAGGACGGACATTTCGATATCATCAAGAAATATTAACGATGCTCAGGATGTCCTTTAATGACTGGGCAGATGCTCCCACCTGGGATCAACCCCCCGCCAGGAGCAAGGCCCCCTCCGGGTGAAGAATACTATACTTTGGCTAATGGTAAGCATATATACGAAGTTAGGCCCTTATAATTGTGGGACATTCCATTCATAAACAGTGCAGGCTGTCCCATACGGGCCCCTCAAGCATCCGAAAGGATCGGCCATCACTTCAGCGGGCCACTCCTTCTCCAAGATATCAATTTGATTGATATAATTTCCCATGTTACGCGTGAACGGATCCCTGAAAGGTGAGAATCTTCTATTTAATGCATTACATTCTCTACTAGAGACTGACCATGTTAGACTCGTCCACGCCAAAGGTGCAGGTGCTTTCGGAGAGTTTGAAGTCACGCATGATATCTCAGAAATCACCAGCGCTGCCTTCCTCGGCCAGGTTGGCAAGAAGACGCCCCTCTTTGCACGCTTTTCCACTGTTGCCGGAGAGAAAGGCTCTGCTGACAGTGTCCGCGATACCCGTGGATTCGCTTTCAAGCTGTATACCGAGGAGGGAAATCTGGACTGGGTGTTCTTCAGCACTGTAAGACAGAGTATTGAGAACTTAATTTTCTGCGTACTAACGATGACTTTTCCAGCCTGTATTCCCTATAAGAGATCCGGCGAAGTTCCCTTCTTTCGTCCATGCCCAGAAGCGCGACCCAGCTAGCAACCTCAAGGACCCTACACTGGTAAGTAAATGTCGACAACGTCAACTGTATTATCCAGGGGCTAACGATATCTCTCACTATAGTTCTGGGAGTATGTATTTATTTCCATATACCGGAAAAGTTACAGTGCAGAGCTAACGTCTTAAAGCTACTTCAACAATAACGCAGAGGCATACAATGCCCTTATGTACATCTTCAGTGACCGCGGCACCCCTGTGTCCTACCGATACGCTGATATTTTCAGCATCAATACTTATAAGTTCACGAAACCGGTGAGCATCCATTCCACATTCCGTATTCGTTCTCATAAAATAATACTGACTCGAAAAGGACGGCTCGTTCAAATATGTTCGACTCACCCTCAAGACCGATCAAGGCGTCAAGAATCTCACTCAGGATGAAGCAACAACCATCACTGGAAAGGATCCTGACTACAACACCCGCGACCTATATTCTGCTATCGAGAAGGGTAACTTCCCAACCTGGACTGTGTATGCGCAGATCATCGATCCCGCTGAAGCGCAAAACTATCCTGTCAATATCTTCGACGCAACAATGGCGATACCTAAAGAGGACTTTCCCTTGATTCCCTTCGGAAAGATCACTCTGAACAGGAATCCTATCAACTTCTTCACGGAAGTCGAACAGGCTGCTTTTGCCCCTGCCAATGTCGTTCCTGGTTGGGACATTAGCCCTGATCCAAGTAAGTCTCTTTAACCTACTCCCTAGACTCATTTATATTCGAAACTAACACTGCGGCGCCTTGCCAGTTCTTCAAATTCGCCTCTTCGCCTACGGCGATACGCAGCGATACCGTCTAGGGGTCAACTTCCCCCAACTACCCACCAACCGATCTTTCTACACTTACAATCCAACCAAGCGAGATGGTGCCTCGAACGTCATGAACTACGGGTCCATCCCGAACTACATCCCCAGTACAGAGGCACCGCCCATTGTCCAGGCCGCCCAATACGAACAGCCGGCCTTCCACGAGGAATTCATAGGCCGAGCGACCAAATTCGAGAGCCATGTCACTGATGGCGACTTTGTGCAGCCACGAGCATTCTGGCATTCTCTGGCCCATGAAGAGGGCCAGCAGGAGCATTTCGTCTATAACGTCGCAGTGCAGCTGTATGGAGCTATTAAGTCTGTGCGGTTTACCACTTACGGTGAGTTGTAGTCTTTACTTTTTGTTTATAGTCGTAATGCAGCTAGCTGCTTTCTCGACAATCACTATTTTGAAACTTCACTAATGAATGCTATTTTCCAGCTATATTCGGAAAGATTGACGCACGTCTCGGCGAGTGGATCGAGAAAGAAACCGAGGAAATGGTCAAGGCCAATGCAAATATGGAAGAGATACCAGGCGTGGTCGTCGGCGGAGCGGACCACAATCCGGTGCCTCCTACGGTGCCAGCGCCGCATACCAGCGTCGAGAAAGACAATATCTTTGAGAAGATCGCGAAGAAGTTTGAGAAACTTGTCTGAAAGGAGTACATATTGGGGCTGGATTAGCTATTATGCGAAGGGTCGCTGCTTGCATAGATTGAGAAGTTGCTATAAGTCTCTTTTGTATGAGTTGGGACTTGCTTGTGGCGGTTGAGAAGAAGCTACTTAGGGAAACGAGGGAGACTGAATTGTAAATGGATTTCACGCCAATTCGTTCCAGAAATCAAGCGCGTAACAATACACTTAACTATATGGGATAGCAGGGTGATCGAACCATGGATGTTGATTAACGAGCGGGTCGCATTTGTAGTGGTCTTCTCCATTTACATGGGCAAGTTGTATCAAGGTCTATGGCAAAAGACGCGTGCCGCGGCAACTCAGTACCGTAGTTCGGCACAACATATGTAGCAATTCGGCTGCCAGTTTCTCCTGGGTTTCACAGGCTTTACCCCTTGTGGAAAAGCAGCTCTGAGCAATGCTTTCCCCTCAGAAGTTGTGTACCTGTCATGGCAGTTGCTTGTATCGTATCCTGCTCAGAAAAAGACTGACCAGAGGGAAGTCACTAATCAGAGTGAAGACACTGTCTGGATGAGGGCTCCCAGCTTGTCAGAGCTGCCCACAAGCTCGTGGCAGGCCTCGGCGTCTTTGCTAGATAAGCTTTCATGCACTAATGGCATCTCTCCGGACTATTCCGGACATTCAGAGCCCAGAGATTCGATTTGGTTGCGTGAGGCGCATCCCTTGGACGAACAATCATGGACAGGCAGAGAGTAGGCTGGACGCAGATTCTAAACGGAGAGCTTCTAGAAAAAGCACAGAATCAAATAAGCCCAATTAAACGTCTTTGTCGTTCGTCGATCGAAGTTTATCACCATTTACTCTCAAAAACGAACCAGTCTACCGGGTTCACCGTGCTGGTAGCATGCTACCATTTGTGAACCTATCGCCATACAGTGAGTTGTTCTGTAGACGCACGCGACAATGTCCCACATGTTTTGGATATTTTCTTCATAGGAAGGACCTCATGTGCTCAATAGGAGATCCCGGAAGGTCCCCAGATTTCATCCGAAATGAAGCAGAGTTCGCGAGTCGAGGCTAAAACGCTTTAGAGCCGCTTGCTAAAGGAGAATCGGTACCTGATGCCCAATAACACGCTGCCGTGAGTGGACACAAACGTGCTTATCAGCCTCCCTGGCACGCGCGGGCCAATGAAGCAATCGTTGCAGACAGAGTCGCCACTATCTCTTTGATCTGTTGATCGGAGATCCCGGGATGCTGGACTAAGTGGCTATGATACCATCCCGAACAGCTCAGGATGGTTCTTTCGGGTTGATGTCACTGCATATGACAGCAATCTGGCGAGCAAGGGCCAGAGAGAATAGCGGTGTGGACATCCAGTAGAGAAGCAGAAAGCCGTGCCTGACACGAGGTTACTTGTCGCCACAAATATCAAATGCTGGCGGGAAGAATCTGAAGTACGATACTTAGCGGGTGACAAGGGATCCGCAACCGGACGGCAGGCCATTATCATTTTATTATCGCATTCTGCACGCACGGATTAAAGACGAGCCTCATCTGCTCGACAACAGCAACAGAAGCCGCCCTCCGCATCTCGTCGCAGCCGCGCTCGTTAGTGGAGATCCATCGAAGCTTGACGGCTCGATCCACGGCGTGTCGATTGCTGGCGCGAGACGAAGGCCGGAAAGTTGTTCGGCCAGACCCCACTTCAGACTATCGCGATCAAATTCCCACTTCTGCTGCGGCCACCCCGGCTTCTCAGCGTCATCGGTCTCGTCGACAAAACAGGCATTGTTGTGCGCTTCGACGAGCATTGTAAGACACATCGTGTGGCGTCAGACTGGCAGTCAGCATCTCTATCCTCTCCCACAGCCAGACGGGTGTTGAATTGGGCAGATGCCTGGTTCGGTGGACGAGCGAGGCCCCGATGCGGGCAGCAGAGTTGGTAAGTGGCAGAGTTATGTTTACAATCCCCTGGCCAGATGGATGCAATCGATCTATATCTCGAGAATGACCGGTCTGGCTCTCTATCTGCAGTGTGCGTGCGGGTTCTCCCAATAGCACTGGCGGATAATTTTTCTTTTTTCTTTTTTCCCTGAGGGGATGATTTTCCACGATGCCCCTTTTGTCTATGCATATTATATGCATATATGCATAGTCATTTGTTTCACTACTCTTGCATGATCCTATTCTGCGGTATTGGCCAAATCATTCATTGTTTTCCATCGTCTATGACTAATACACTTCTTTGCGGCTGCATCATGATGAACATATCTAACTCGTCCCAGAACCTCTGCCTGCGGCCGGAATCTCCAACGACAGTTTGACTCCGAGCCAGCCCTCAACGAATGGATCTACGCCTGTTCTGGCCGCGGAAGGCTGGGCCCCAAAGCAGCACCGAGCCAGTGTGGGAAAGAAGACGACTGCGCGACCTCTGATGCATCATTCTTCATCATCCATATCGCAGATTTCCTCGGCTATTCTCGACGAAGACCAATTGGGAAAGCTAGCAACCGATGAAGATTCTCACAACTCACTTTTTGCACAAGTACTCGAGTGGCTGCAACAAGAACAGTCCAAACGCAAGGCCCGCAAAGCGAAAAGTGCATCAGCACCCGCCCTGGATCAGGGTCCACAGTCCGATATCGATAAGCCCGTCCAGCGCACTCGAAGCGACTCTCAGAGCTCTGAGGGCGCCTTCTCACTAGGGAAGCTGGAGGAGATTCTATTTCAGTACGCTTCTACCCGGCGTGAGGGACTGTCACTGCCAAGTATAGTGCGAAAACGGTCCCGTCGACGCCTGAAGGGGCTAAGACGAGGGTCTATTTCTGAGTCTGACAACGCGGATGTCGATCCTGTTGTTCCCAGTGTGGACGCAGCATTGGATAACTCCAAGACTCTCGCTTATAGCGGTGGTGCTGGCGATGACGAAGCCGAGGAGACAAGCTCCAACAGTAGACGGGGGAAGGAGCATTGGCTGACTTTCAAGTTGGAGATCCTTCGCATTGTCCACACCCTGCGTATCAAAGGATGGCGGAGAGTTCCCTTGGAGAATAGTGGAGATATTGAAGTAACTCGTCTGAGTGGCGCGCTCACCAATGCAGTCTATGTTGTTGCACCCCCTAAGGAACTTCCTGTGAAGAGTGCGGATGCTTCACCCGTCCTTGTTCCCAGGAGACCCCCACCGTAAGTCTTCCAGGTCTTCTATTTCCATCGCATGAAACGTATTAACTCTCGCTCGCAGGAAACTTCTACTCCGTATATACGGACCTCAAGTGGAACATCTGATTGACAGAGAAAACGAGCTGCAAATCCTCCGTCGACTTGGAAAGAAGCATATCGGGCCTCGCGTCCTAGGCACTTTCAACAATGGCCGATTTGAGGAATTCTTCAACGCTCGCACACTCACACCTGTGGATCTGCGCATTCCTGAGACCTCTAAGCAAATCGCAAAGCGGATGCGAGAGCTGCATGAAGGAATTGAATTGCTCGAAGAAGAACGAACAGGCGGCCCCTCTGTTTTCAACAACTGGGATAAGTGGGTCGACCGCTGTGAGCAGGTGATTTCCTGGCTGGATAAAGAGATCTCGTCCCCGGAAAATGAGCGCAAAGCGCAGTATGAGCCTTGGCGACGAAGGGGTTTCGTCTGTTGGGTTCAGTGGCCTGTGTTCAGGAGAGCAGTCGAGAACTACCGTAAATGGCTGGTTGCGAATTGTGGAGGACCGCAGGGAGTCAGACAGCAGCTCGTCTTCGCGCACAATGATGTATGTCATCTGCATCTTGATGCTTTATATACCTCTTGCTAACACTTCCCAGGCTCAATACGGGAACCTTCTTAGACTTGAGCCAAGTGGAGAGTCTCCTCTTATGCTCCCAGCCAACGAACACAAGCAGCTGGTGGTCATTGATTTCGAATATGCGTCCGCAAATACCCCGGCTCAAGAATTTGCTAACCACTTTGTAAGTATTTCCGATGTTAAATTGGCTACATCCATTCTAACCAAACTTAAAGACGGAATGGTGTTACAATTATCATGACCCAGAAAAGCCCTGGGCTTGCAACACACGAGCGTATCCTACGCCTGACGAACAGCACCGTTTTATTCGCGCGTACGTCGATCATCGTCCTCAAGTGAGCGAACGCTCAGCCACTTCACCATACGCTACTCCCTACTTGAATCCTATATCGGTCGCTACCCCTCGCCTGGCGCCCTTCTCACTCGACAATGATGTCCTCTCGTCCAGTCCTGGTGCGCGCGCTCTTGGTCTGACCGAGGCCGAACGTCTCGACCAAGAATCCATGGAGATTGAAGTACAGAACCTCATGCGTGATACACGGCTGTGGCGCGTTGCGAACTCCGCCATGTGGGTAGCCTGGGGTATCGTCCAGGCAAAAGTCCCCGGAATGGAAGAAGCCCTCGCCACAGCATCGCAATCAACACCAGAAGACCAAAACGGCAACGGAACCAACAGTAATGATAATGCCACTACCTCGACCGAAGAGCCAGAATCTGGAACCCCGGCTGTTGATCCTGAAATCGACGAATCCGACGAATTCGACTATCTCGCTTACTCGCAAGATCGTGCACTGTTCTTCTGGGCGGACGTTCTGGCATTGGGCGTGGTCAAGGAGGAAGACTTACCTGTCGAGCTGGTTGAGATTGCCAAATCACGCATGATCCATTATTGAGATAAGATATGTTCCTGGTATGTATTTCTAGGGTCTGCATCTGATGCTACGGGGTACGATATTAGCTGAACTAGATGGCCTTCGTGTATATACCCGCTGTATGTACATAGTCTTCGAAGATATTCTTTCGTATATACATACAGTACTTTCTCCAAGAGGGCTCTTCTTTAGGTATACGCCAGTTAAAGTAAATATAGAGAGCTACTAGTAGACAAACGGCGTAGTCTCATCAAGTGAATTTACAGCGGTATGCTGAAAGAATTCGTCCCTTTTTGTGTTATCATATCAATAACATTCGGTATTTTCCTGTCCAGAATGGGCCACATTATCTCATCCCAAATATTCATTACTGCATCATATGACTAAAGTACATACGACGAAGATCCCCAAAAAAAGATCTCGTCACTGTTTGCAGTGAGCATCATCCAATTCCAAGCGAGAATCAACGTCCTAGCTATATCCAGACGCATCAATCCAGCCCACCACCGCCTCGTCTCATCTCTGCTCGCCGCTTCGTCTGACTTTTTGCGCCCTCAATCCATTCCTTGTATGCCTCCGGTCCCTGCTTCTCCTTCATCTCCACAACACCCTTGAGAACCTCGCCGATGAAGCCGACAAAGTTCCATCGTCGAAGCGTGTTCTCCCATGCCCAGGCACGTCTCTTTCTCGCCTCGCGCTCTAACGTCTCCACGTCGCCGATCTCTCGTGCCCGTACTCGCGGGTCTTGCGTGACCGCCATAAGGTTGAATCGGATCTCATCACCGGGGTAGCGCGCGATGCGCCGCTGGAGCACTTCGATCACTTTCTCGGGAAAAGTATCCAGATCGCAAGACCCATGGCTGATGGGGAATGGTTGTAGGCCATCCAGCTCGTAGAGCTTACCGTTGACGGGCGTATAGGCGATAAAGTGATATACGTCGCCCTCTTCATCTGCAGCAGTGCGAGCCGTCTCGTCGACAAAGGGCGACGCCCGCGCAAAGGCATTATGTGAGCTTCGGATAGCTTCAGAGTTGGAGAGTGCCTCTCCGCGGAGGTCTGGGGGGAATCCTGTTGTGAAGTCCTTGAAGGAGCGGAGTTCCGATCCGATCTCGATCGGGGCGGGGTTGTTGGTAGGGTCATCTTGGTTGAGGATCACGGAGAGGATGGCTTGTGTTCCGCAGGCATTTTGGATCGTTTGCGCCGCGAAGAAGAGCCCGTCTTCTGTGGCAGACTGGTCGAATGTGCCGTCGTGAGGGGTGTTGGAGTCGCGGCTCTGGCCGCCGATCCATTTGAAGAGGAAGATGACGCCATACACCGATCTAGATAGATGAAAATTGCAGGTTAGAAACCCTCAAATAGGTATGGCAAACTTCAGGCCTCTCATTCACTTACCCTAATGACCGTATTGTGTCCGCATCCAAGGAAATAAGCTCTTCGAATTGCACATTCTTCACTCCCAGATTTTCAATCAAAGAGGTGAATACACCCTTGTATATTATCAGCACAGTTGCGATATGTCGCAGAGACATGCGCAGAACTCAGGAAGTTTGACAACACTCATACCTCGTCCGATTCGATAGTACTCCAGCCTCCGCCGTCGGCCATTGCAGCTCGGTATAGTTGCAGGTATCTAGGTGAATAAGATAACTCGCTATGCACGAGTCGGATAAGAATGTAGAGGAGGAACTATACAAGCACAGAAGCACGGTATAAAGATATTCAGCACGCCCAGATGCTTGGACTGTGATGGGATTGTCCCGAACGGGCAGTTGTGATATCGACAAACCGACGATGTCACCGCCTAGAGCTAGTCTGTATTGGGGTAGTTTGCCTTTATTATGCAAACAAGCTTCCCCAGTCACGTGAGCGTTAAAACGGGCCAATCACATGCAAATGTCACATTTTCGTATCCTTCGTATCTGGAATCCAAGACTATGGAGAAACTAATTTAAAGTCACGAATACGAGCTCCATTCCTCCGCATGTCAGAACCCTGTTTCGCCAATGGTTACACCGAATGCTTAGTAGATCGATAGAGATACAGACTAGTTTCTTATTCATATTCCTGTCCAATGGTCTGAAGCGCGGATGATTGACACGCAGGAGCATAGGTGGCTCCCAATGGATGATCCCTGTGAGACCAAAAAAGAACTCGTATATGCGATCTTTTGCCTAAACTATAGTAATATCCACCGTTGTGGTTTCATATAAGCTTATTTCAATGTTACCTGGAGCGTATACTGCAGGCCA
>JAPVCB010000025.1:1242931-1255118 GCA_029606185.1 Paecilomyces formosus | reverse complement strand
AAAAAAAAAAAAACAAAAAAAAAAAAAAAAAAAAAAAAAAAAAAAAAAAAAAAAAAAAAGGATAGTATAGTAGCTATTCTATTGACTCTGAACAGACAGTGGTATCTCTGATGACTAAGTGCAACCGGAAAAAAAAAAGGATTTATACAATGCAATGATTCATGGGAAGGTCATTTCGTCGTGATAAGCCTTGAAGCTGTCAGAACAGTAACATTAGGACTTCGTATAGTCGATGTAATAATTCGAAGTATTTGGACGACCGCTAGTAATATTTGTAGGTGGCGAGAAATCTAGAGGAGAGGTGTCGTATGTTGTTGAAAATCAGACACATCCACTACTCTCGAGGCTCTTGGGGTATCTCTTGTCTGACTTAAGATGAGACAGGCTGGTTGGCTCCAACAGGTGGAGCTACAGTTGTACTGGTAGTCGTACTGTGTATCCACTTTTTCCTTGTAGCAATCATTAAGTTGCCTTTTATGTGCTGACCACATGGGGCAGGCCAAGGAAATGTAGCGAAGCTGTGACCCCGAGTCTGCGATGGTGTGCCACTGGCTGAATGGACGGTTTCAAGAGACATCATCCGTCCTGGCATTCTGCCAAGTTGGAGATAGTATGAAAAATCCAATAAGGCACATTCTTATGAAAGCACTCAAATTGGCCTCGTTTCTTTCACGTCCAACAGACTTCATGGGGACCGAACCCCCCACTAAACGTGGATTGCTCATGGTAGGCGCCCATCGAGGCTCCTGGATTCTCAGAAGTAACTGCACCATGACCAACGACATTGTTTACATAGGTGGGCGAATATGTTGATGAATGATCCACGACTCCCACACGGTCATAAGCCGGGAAGCCAGCTCGATCGTGCGTGGGTTGTGAATGAATATCGGTAAAGCCATGGGCCTGTGTATGGGATCCATAAACCGGCGTCGGATGAAATGGCGAAACGGACATTGCAGTAGCTGGTGGGGTGTGAGCAGGTGATGCGTACGCGGAATACAGGTTGGCGTTGGAGGCTAAGGAGGCCGAGTGAAAGTCTCGGAGGCCATGGTATGGACTAGGAGGTGCTGGAGAATAATGATCCGTAGGCCTCGCTACATTGTGCAGATTGTTTCTGTAGGTCGTGACAATGTCGAATGGCAAGTCCATGAGCGCAAGAGCGAGCTGTACTTCAGGGGAAAATGGTTGCGCGCTTTTCCGTGCCAGTACGATTCGATAAATGTCCTCAATAGGACCTGCTGACATGCAGCCGAGATAAGTACCGCCGATCGCAGGAAAGAGAGGCTCCAAAGCCAAAGCCACAGCGTAAAATTGAGCCAGAACTGCCAGCGCTCCGAGGTCGCTCTCTTCGCCGCGGAGCATCGCGGGTGGTAACCAAAAGAGCCATGTTCGAAGAGGCTGAAGTCTCTCGAAAGCTTCTTCCGGAGATTGAATGGGAAGATCGTGACGGAGTTGTTGGACAAACCCTAAAAGGTCGGCAATTCGCTGGTAATGCTCCTGGTTATGTGCAATTCGTTGCTGGATATTCGCAAGGACAGCACAAGTTCGATCAAGGCGATCTAGGTCGTCATTATGGAACTGATTGACATTGTTCGGGTATCCCGGACTTCTAATGCTCCTGAAGCTCCTCTGTCTTTCCACAAATTGTGCCAGTTCTGATTCTTCCTTCCAAAGCGGCTGCATCGCGTTGAGGACCTGTTTCTTGCTGTTAGCTTTGCAATATACCTGACCGTGCACATCGACAACTCACAGTTGAGACACCTCGCTGTAAAGATACCCAGCCACGCCTGTTAATGCGTTAGTCGTGTGTCAGCGGAAAGGTAGAGATATTCACCATTCAGTTATCTGCCATGACAACAATATCGATGCGGACAGAATAGCGTCGCAATTTTCTCTTGAGAATGAGCCTATGGCGCCTTGCAGTCCCTTGATGGCTACACCCCGGTGGTGGTAGGCCAGATTATCTGTCTCCCGGTTTCTGGTTATCCACGCCAAATGAGATGCTGAAAGGGCGAGAATGGAGCTCATGACGAAGTCATTCGAGATACCAATCGCCAAGAAGCTAAAAAAAGATCGTGATCGTTAACTTGCGTCACAGATGCCGATACTTTCTGTTCACTCAGATGCACTTACTGAGGCATCCTCTGCGCCCATACGGTCCCACCACTATAGCCTTGCCGATGTAAGTCCACTGAAAGCCCAGCAATATGGTGGATTAGTCTTAAATCAGTGGGAGAGAAACTGTGCCAGCCATCTTCTGGGCACAGATGTGAGAGCTCTGGGAATGGACAGATCCCTGTTAGCCGCCAGTTCTCGATTTCCATTTCAATCTCTGGGGACATCAGGAGATCAGGGAGTCTCTGACTCCTAGATGCCCCTTCTGTCACTACTGCGGAATCCATATAGTCACAGCGGCAATTATGCTTTGTGCAGTTCCGACTATGGTTCCTTGTGATCAGCAGGAAGATATGGTTGTAGCCGGGGCTGGTAGAATGGGTGCATACCATTGAGGAAAGGTTTCATCACAACGAATATGTCGCTTCTTACAAGTTTTGCAGCCATTCCTCGATTTTGTATGACTCTTTCGAGGGGGGCCACCTCCCGGACCTGCCATGCTGGACAGTCCAATACACAGATCGAGATCCCTGCGAGACTCAGGAGAAGAAAACAAATGAACAATCACGGGTCCTGAAAAGGTGCCCGTGAATGCCAGCTGGATGACTACTATGAGCCTGTTAGGTCAAGACACTCAGTGTCAGGAAACTGCTTCCTGCACACGAGAGTTGGTGCTGTCACCAAAGAAAGGTACGGCAGCTAAGAGCAGGGGATGGACACTAAAGAGAATCGGTGCGATTTCAGAGAACTAGTGCTGCAGTTTCCTGTTTCCTGTAGACCGACAATTGCGTTTCTTGTGTGCGGAAAGCAGGATATCGCGAATATCTTGGAGGAGCGTACACTGCCCGGATGAGTGATCGTGCGAACGGACAGATAGGGACCATATGCAAGCAGAGAGGCGGTCTCTGTTGTTTAAGAAGCTGCAGTCAGTCAAAAATAGCCGCTCTACAACGACCTGGGTCGAGATGTTTGAAGCGTGCGCCACGACTCGGTCAGGTGCTGATGCCCAGATCGCAGTCAAATGGCAAGCCTAGCCTGTTAGGTAGGCTTTGGCCCATGGCTTGCTTCCGTTTCTCCTGGGGCTCATGCTCTGCTATACCCAGTTTGGCCCCTTGGCCTTCAGCTCAAAGGCTACGAAATGAGCTAGACCAGACGCATTGTAGTTTAAAGGACTTGCTGCTAATTGCTTGGGCCATCTTTCCTAACTTGACGGCCCGGAGAGCAGTCTCAAGCTCCCCATCAGTTGTGGATTAGCACGTACAAATCCCGCCAAGTGGATGGTCTAAATCTACCGTTAGACGGTGCGTAACGGGCAAACTAGGACTCCGCGGAAGCCAGTGGCGGAATATAGTAGCGTACTGACGCCCATCTCTTTGAAGCGATCCGGAGATCTTTGACATTCACCAGTACTGCGGAAAGCGGTACTTGCAGCATGACCCCGGTTGACAATGGTCTTGGGGGGCTACAGTAGCGTATCCAGCAAGGCTCAATCGCAGAGAGTGATGCGGCCAAGCCAGCGACGGTGCATCGGAGCATCTCGCTTGACTACACCTGGATCGGGACTTGTCCCAACAGCCCCGGCGCGGACAAATTGGCACCTATGCTTGGAGCCAGATCGATAGTCCCCTCCGGAGAAAATACGCTTTCCTGGGAAAGGTTGGTCTTCGAATTGGGGGCGTCAAAAAAAGAGTGGAATTGGGAGTGGAGTGAGGCGCGGGGGGGGAACGGCGGGACCAGGGGTTACCCAAATGCTCTTGATGGTAGCCTGGTTGGATCGTAGAAAGCCCTGCATATTATTATTATCATGTATTGTGATTCCTGAAGGCTCTTGTTCATTTACTCTTCGGCGGCTCGGGGGCCGAAACCTGTAAGTTGGCTCCACGAATCCACTAACTGTTCCCCGGTGTAAGTCACTGCATGGATCGGAACTCCCAGTTGGCTGTACCGCGCGCGCCGTCGCCAGCCATCCCCGCGCTGCGGGAACGGCCTATCAAACCTAGTGTACTGTCTCTTGGCGGATTGCTGACATGCTGCTAAAAACCCAAGAAACTTTGGCGACACTGGTTTGGACCGCAGATGATCATTGCGCATTGGATGACATCGTGGGTGGGAGATTATTTCGGTTCTGGCGTTGACGGTGCCCGAATAGTTGCGCATTCGCATCGCCATCGGCCATTTGGCAGACGAATCAAACCGCTGTTTTGGGTAAAACGCAGAAGCCATCACCTTGGGATGCATTTCCTGTTCCAGTAGAACTTCTGGTCGAATCCATGTAGACATTAGTCTTCAACCCAGAGTAGCGGTATCCGGTGCCCTGGATATGGAAACTGGTTCCAGATACACTAAGCAGAATGTACACATTATTCAGTGGATGCTGCGGCATATGAGCGGGAGAGACCATTACCAATCCCAACAGAGTTCATTGGACCGTCTTATGGAGTCCTGAGGAGTCGATACATGGAGCTTCGACCCTCATTGTTAGCGCGGACTGAGTCGACTGATTCAACGGGGGAATTAGGATTACCTCGAGAAGCACCAATAACAAGACGAAAATATTTGTACGGTGGGCCAACTTCGATATGAAGTTCGTCATTATATGGATTTCTTCTGGGATAGTACGGAGTACCATCCCAGTAAATATCTTCTCCATCCCGCTGCAAACGATTAGCTAATTAGTCTTGAGCAGATCGATCTGTGGGCGATTGTCACATACAACTCCTCTTTCTCAACAATCGCGATCAGTTTTGCTGGTCCAATTGCGGCCCATGACCTTAGCGGAAGGCCGTCTGTCGCTACCATTACTGTTTCTGCTGTCCCCGGGGACAGTGGCTGGCGCGATCTGGTAGTTAGTTGCTTTTCAAATGATCGCTGACACGTCTGCCTGTCACCGTGACGGCGTCCAGGAATAATACATTGTCGCCTAAATAAAGCGGCCATCCCGACGCGACGAGATGGAAAGGCGTTCAAATCATCTGTCAATGTCTTTAGGCGTAGATGTCTCTTTCCTTTACTTCACAGACAGCATCATTGACTGATTGCTCCACGTGTCACTGGGGCGGTTGCGGCTGCAGCCTGGTCTTAGATTCTCTCCGGAGAACACATGCAGAGTACAATCATCTCGTTGCAGTCTTGGTATACTGGACTAAGCTGCAGAAGTGCGAAATGTGGATGATCAATGCCAACGTTTGAAGTATGGATCAACCAACCTAGATATCTGCTCATGTCTTCGAGGAAGATGTGTGTGGAACATACGGAAATGAAGGCCTGATCACCGTCTGTTTCCAGATGGCCAGGCCGTCTGGAGAACAACACGCATCGTGCTATCGAGAGTTCTGGTACGGGTGTGTCATTCCTCTACTGTTTCTGGTCTGGTCATGTCGACAGGCATCCTCAGATCCAGTGCGAGCTGTTGCTTGCAGGCGTAGCTTGCGGTGCGGCGGGGAAGCACACTGGCACGAAACAAAGTTATCCGCCAAAGCCTAGGTAGAATCATAAACTCCAACGAACAGACACGGTGGAACCAGCTGCCTGGAAGCATAGGACCGTGCGAAAGTGAATCGAGGCTGAGATGGATGGATTGGGGGTTGAATGGTCGGGGGCCGACCCGAGAGGAGCGTGCGCGGCTCAGCCCGCGGATGACCGTGTCAACTTGGACGCTAAACGCTCAGTCTAGAGACACCGACGCTGAACAGCATCCACCTCTTCTTTCTACCTCGCGCTTATCATTCTGCAGCGTGCGCCCAGAAGACTTCATATACATCCGCTCTATTCTCATTCGCATCTGTCACTGTCCTTCAGAATTATACCGTAGCTCTATCATGACACGGAATGCCCGAGACGGTATGCCGCCTAGCATGTATTGCAGATCTCCCTACTGATAAGGCACGCCAAAGCCCTTGTTAACAACGGTATGAGAGGGTCTTAATTTTATTGCGGAGGGGCTAAGTACTTCGCTGCTTCTTTGGCTGCAGAACCATCACTGGATCCAATTACACGGAGAAGTGCAGATCAATCGATACCCGCAATTCGCCCCCATTATCAGCTAACCTGAGATGCTTTTCAATGGAAGCACAGAACATTGAGCCTCGTGATAACGCAGTTGACACTGAATATAATAGTTTGTCCTATGATATGAGACTGTTCGTCGCGAAGGAGCCTCAAAGAGACGCTATCATCGTGGATAGGATCTTCATTGAACCCGCGTCCGACGGTAATCGTCATAGAGGCTATTTCATATCCCTACTAGTCGGTTTCTCTACCCGGGTTGACCACTGATCCTTGCCAGTATTCGTCATATCGATTTAACTAAGAAAATTAGGCTCTCATGGAGAGATAGGTGCAATGTTCTCTCTTGGTTGATGGATACAAGGCTCTCTCTATTATGATGGAGAATGAAGTATGAAACTTCCTCGCCGGAGCAATCCGAAGCGCGGGAAGGCCGATTGGCCTGCTCCACCAAATCCTGTCACGTAATAATGGTCATCACCTAAACGACGCGAGCCATGGAGGCTCTTCATATTTGCCATCAGCCCTACCAAGCCCTGGGGCACCGAGAGCAAGCTTCGAACCGCTGCTACGCTTGGCAAACCCAGCCAGTCTCCCACAACGTCTGTAAACAATCAATAATACCAAGTGTCTGTGACACAGGTGGTATTGCCACTTTACCGAAGAGAGTTAGAATATCTTGTCTTGGTCCATACGGCTAGTCACGGACTCACGGTCTGCTTGAGATCCACGGCCATGGGCTAGGTTTCCGATCTTCCAAAAAGCAAAAAGAACAAGCCCAGATCGGCCCAATAACGGCGCTTGAGGTATATTCTCCGCACTCACCAAGTTGAGGCGCCGCTCTCTCGGAACACCAATAAAGAATTGATAATTTCTGGCGACCGGCGCCCTCGCGAGATCGTCCCTGAAGAGGTTAGTAGAGGGCGGAAGTAACATTCAAGTCAGTTTAAGCGTGAAAGCTAAATATCTCCACGAAAGTTTATCCATGCATTGAAGACTTGGTATGATTACAAGAAAACATAAAGTGCCAAAGATAGATGATACCAACGTCAGGGTCCATCGACATACTAGTTACTGACTAAGCGAGAAAAGAACGAGCGTGAATGTAATGCTCCTCTTTATTGGAAAAGAATGAGCCACGCATATCCGGAGAATGCGCCTCTGCCATACCAAATTACACCGCCTCTTTCAAAGCTGAATATGTATCTTGTCTGTTATACCAGGCTCTTGCAGAAGGAAAGCATCTCTCTCCAGTGTCTAAGATGAGTCATCAATTCGGCAATCTCTAACTAGTTCTACGGAATAGCCCAAGCCTTTTCCAGTGTCCTGGAGCGCTTAGACCATATTCTGTCGAGTCCCAGCCACGCCGTCTCTATCTCTTATCTAACTTATCGGTGCCAGCATGTGGGAATTAGACAGAGTCTACTCCGTAGTGGCAATTATTTCGAGTACTTAACGGAGATGGGGAAAGGCGGATTTGGCCCCATTGCCTGATAGCAGACAACGAGCTGGTCCAAGCAATTCTCAGCCGCCAGCAATTTTTACAATGATCAAACCATGCTTGCAGAAACCTAATACCCCATTCCCAAGAAGCAAGGTAACTGTCGCCTCTCAACTGACCGCAGTTCGTTTCTTTGCGTTGGATATTGCTCGCGGATAGTTAAGTGGTTGCCACCACTGTTTGGGGGAATAAAGCCATTTGGAACATGCATGCTTGGCCAGGTCTCGAAGCCTTGCTATGACCAAAATAGCGGTTGAGACTCCGATACCGCCCAGACGGTCCCGAATGGCCTCAGTCATTATAGGATTAGTATCGTGAGCAGAGGGGAAATGGCGCACGTAGTTGCAGCGCTGCATTTGGCCCACAACGGACGAAACAAAACTATATTCTCACATGGATTTCAGCAATAGTCAGTTTTACCCACGTGGTGAAGCTGAAGAGCACGACATTAGTAGTAAAGTTACTTGTGAACGACCCTTCAATTCCCGGCATATGGATTTCACTTCCCCAGGCTTGCTGACCAGGTATCGAACCAGGTTTCTGCAACCGACAGGGACAGAATTGCTCTCACGGCTTCGGAGAGACGTTAGTTATCAGAAGATAAGCGAAGACAACCTGTCTGCGGCCTTCTTGTGCAGATATCTCAGGTCGCTCGCAACTCGCCATTCTCTCGGCAATTGTTGGGTCTAAGAGGGCCCAGATTTCGCCCCCATGTCTCAGTTGATGCCTTTAAGTACTAGTAATTCGTCAGTCGTCTGAAGAGCCTCACACAAGCAGCAATTAGCGAGACATAGCCACTTGCTAGCTCGATAAGGACTCGCTTATTATCAGCCTGGGCCTCGATACTACTCATTCTGGTTTATCATGCTAGCTAGCAGAGATCGGAAACCGGAACGAATATTCACTGGCCAGAACCCCACTGTCAAAGATACATACTACTACATGGTCTACGGAGTAGTTACTACTATCTGACGACCTGCGCCCTTTTTAACAGTGCCAGCTGAGAATTGTCCTGCGGAGCCCACTGTCCAAAGAAATAGAGGGTACGCAAACCCCACGCACACCAAGTAAGGCGCCCTGCGACGGCGCACAGTGCTCCGCGTAAATGGTTCCTTAACGGGGTGAGAATACTATCGTAGCCATGTTAAGCACTGCTGAATGGAACATCTTGAGCCGGACTGGTGGATACACCTATTATCTAGGGGCTGTCAAAAAATGTTCCGTACTGGCTAGGCGCAGTAGTAATAACCATGTGCCATCATGTATACACAAAGAATCAAGAATCCTAAGAGCGGCCTCCTGGGTAATATTCCGATTGGCAAACATGTAGACATCCGTACGTAATACTCGCCTCAGGATCACCTCTGTTTCCTCTTCACTTGGCGCCCAGGAAATCATGCCAGATTCTTCAAGGATCGAGATTGCGCATCGCGCCTATGTCATCCTCTGGCACAGCCTCCAAGCAAGATTTAAACCCCGGGATAACTCCTAGCCAGTGGTTTGCAAACTTTCTCGGCAATATTCACCTATACGCGGCTATTATTCTTGGGTCTGCTTGTGGTGGAGGCGCTTTCCAACTTCCAGGATCTACTCCGTACTGACTGATCAGCTACTATCCTTATTTGCCTGTGTTAATTTGGCTCGAAGATATTTCGAGGCGGTTACCTGTAGAAAGAGGCAGAGCAGTTCACTGCTGTTATAGAAGTCTGGCGGATAAAACAAATCATTGCGTCCTACATTCTGGACCATAATCTTCTTGTTGATACACGGTGGTACAGCCATCATTCGACACACCTCACACATTAATGTCTCAGAAATAGATCGACTTATTCCAATGTATGCGCATGTCATATACCTACTAGACGGGAGGGGCCTCCGTGTCATCTATATATTTGAATGTAGCGCTGGATTTCAGAATTTCAGAAGTATCACGAACGATCACTATAATTGTATTCTGCATATATTTATTGAAATATGGTCATGCAGCTTTAATATTGCCTTCCTGGATGAGTAGACTACATCAGTGTTCTGTGGTATAATATTCCACAGACCGGTCACGATTCCTTCTCTCAACTAGCAGGGCCACTGTCTTTGCTACTTCTGGAGCATACAAACAAAACCCAGTTTTGATGATATTTTCTATAGGATAGACCGGCTTAGGTTGGTGTTTATAAAGCCAGGCCTAAATAAGCTCGCATTCCCAATTACACCCTACATATGCTTATTCCTTTCTGTCAAAGATCCGTGGCAGCAAGGACAGCCCTATCTACTTAGGAGTGTAGACTTCTGGAGACTGTCTGGAAGTGCATCTCCCAAATAGAGGCAACAAATCTTGACGCGCAAGACTGAGCTCAATCGGATGATGCCATCATACGGCCGTTTTACACAGATTTCTTATTGTTCTCGATCATCATGATTGGATCTCAATGAGCATCAAGGTTCATACATATTCAGAATTCATATCGCAGGAAATTTCAGGAGTGAAAAACAGTCCATCTCTCGTATGTAACTCCCAGCACCTGCGACAGTCGGTGAGGTCGGCGTTCCTGAGTCATCAGCAATTGTTGTTTATCGCGACAAGACAAGTGACAGACTAGCCCGATATGGTATAACTAACGCATTCCGTCGGAGCTCCTCAACTGCAAGTTGCAGCACGCGAGCGCAGCTTCTCTTCTCTCTTCATCCATCTCAGCATTATCGGCATTAGAATCATGATGCAGGTTAGCTTTGCTCTAGGCCTATCTCTACTGGGAGGCGCCATTGCCGCCCAGGAGCCTCTTTTTGCGGCGTCACCAGTGTCACCCCAAGTTCCAGTAATAGATAGCAAAGAGCTGGTCAGCTCCGAATCCATCCAGGGCCGTATCAAGGCCGATAACCTGCTGCAGCGGGCCAAGAAGCTCTACAGCATCGCTGAGCTGGGAGAGGAAGAGTACAATTATCCAACTAGGGTGATTGGAAGCAAAGGTATTATCTTCTCGGTCTCTGTCCATGAATGGTTTCACTAAAGCGGTCTGCAGGACATCTGGGCACTATTGATTACATCTACTCTACCATCGCTGATCTGGGAGACTACTATACCCTGTCAAACCAGTCATTTCCAGCAGTGGTGGGGAATGTATTTGAGTCCCGTCTCATTCTGGGAGACAAGGTCCCGGAGTCCGCTCTCCCAATGAGCTTGACTCCAGCTACCAAGCATAAAGAGCCCGTTTCAGGACCACTGGGGCTTGTGTCTGATTTCGGATGCAACGAGTCCGACTATCCAGATCTCTCTGGAAAGATCGCTTTTGTCAGTCGCGGCGAGTGTCCCTTTGGTACCAAGTCTGCGTTTGCTGGGCGAGCTGGTGCAATTGCTGCCGTGATCTACAACAACGCAAAAGGTTCTCTGGGTGGAACTCTGGGAACCCCATCTCCTGATCATGTTGCAACCTTTTCCATCTCAGACTCAGATGCTGCACCATACCTCGAAAAGTTGAGGAAGGGTGAAGAAGTCGATGGGACTGCCTACGTTGATGCCATTGTAGAGAGCATCGAGACTACCAACATCATCGCTCAGACACGCGATGGTGACCCTGACAACTGCGTCATGCTTGGTGGTCACAGTGACAGCGTAGCTGAAGGACCCGGTATCAATGATGATGGCTCTGGGTCTCTTACTCTTCTCGAGATCGCCACGCAACTGGTGCACTACCGTGTCAACAACTGTGTACGCTTTGCCTGGTGGGCTGGTGAAGAAGAAGGCCTGCTTGGATCAGACTACTACGTTTCCGTTCTGTCTCCGGAGGAGAACCTGAAGATCCGCCTTTTCATGGACTACGACATGCTCGGCTCGCCTAATTACGCCTACCAGGTCTACAATGCTACCAATGCTGTCAACCCCGTTGGATCTGAGGAACTCCGCGACCTATACACCGAGTTCTACAAATCCAACGGTCTGAACTTCACCTATATTCCTTTCGACGGTAGAAGTGACTATGATGCTTTCATCAGACATGGCATCCCCGGAGGTGGAATTGCCACTGGCGCAGAGGGCATCAAGACCAAGATCGAGCAGAAGCAATTTGGCGGCGTTGCAGGAGACTGGTATGATCCTTGTTATCATCAGATCTGCGATACTGTCGCCAACGTCAACCTCACGGCCTGGGAAATCAACACAAAGGTACCTCCTTGACTCCTTTTCATAATCCGCGATCCACGCTAATCTTCCCTCTTAGCTTGTCGCTCACTCCGTCGCAACCTATGCTCGATCATTCGACGGATTCCCCAAGAGAACCGGCACCGAGTCTCTCTCTGCCTCGGACGCCTCGCTGAGCCCGTACCACGGATCCAAGCTCCAGCTGTAGTCGCTGTATTGGATCGAGGAATGAGTGCACCACCACATGGCGCCATTTACACACTTTTTGGACGCATTCCCGATAAATGGTCATATACATAGCATCTCTGCATGGTGTTGAAGCATAGAATAGACGCATATCATAGAAGCACACATACACGCAGGAACTAGTTATATATACAACGCAATTAGACTACATAGTTTCTCCTAAGATCTTCATCCAAAGCTTGTATTTG
>JAPVCB010000025.1:1181472-1242828 GCA_029606185.1 Paecilomyces formosus | reverse complement strand
ACGGAAACCGACCCCCCCCCCCCCCCCCGAAACCATAAACAATGCAACATACCAAGCCATCACCACGAAATGTATATCCATTCCAAAACTAAACCCGAAAAAGAAAAACATGTCTACTACAGAGTCAACAAATGCCTCTCCTCCCCTGTGGAAAATCAAGCTTTTCTGTTCCTGATATTATCCGGTCTTGACGTCAGGGTTTATTTATTAATTCTTTCAGTCTAAGGTTAAGTTCGACTCGATAAATAAGGAGAAAACTCTCTTTCTCACATCGACAAGACAACGTGGGCCAAATCATCGCGTGTTTTTATCTACTTACTATCCAACCTCTATAGGCGAAAGAGAGAATAATAAAAACACCACAAAAGGTGCAAAAAAGAAAAGAGAAGAGAAGAGAAGAGAAAAATGAAATCCACAACGACGATCCTCCTCTTCCCGCTCCTCGCTCTCCTCTCTCTCTCGACATCAACAGCAGCCAAGAAAACATGCACGCCCAGCTTCGATTACTGCGCTGACGATCTCATAAAATCGAATGGTGAGTCGTGTGTTGTGTCCCGGTGCTCTATGCCTTTTCTATACATAACATAGCATAGCATAAACATAAACATAGGCTGCGTTGTGTTTTTTGTTGCCCCCCTCTCCTTATCCTTCGTTTTCCCAGAAGCCAAACGACTGCTCTGCTTATCTATCTTGGATATCAACTGACGGCTTTTCAAATGGGCGTGGTGCATTACAGGCTTCACTGAATCAGACCTTAAAGACGTGCTAAATGGGACGGACCTCGCGAAGGACGATCTGAAAGATATTCTCTTCCACTGCAAGAATCCAGGCATCGTGGGACATCCGAAGTTATGCAAGAGCGGGTGCAAGACTGGACAGGCGCAGGGGAGTCATGGTTGTTAGTTTCGGTTCGGAGGGGGGAAGGGGGGTTATCATAGATTTTGATACTCCTTTTTGAGGGAGATTGAATGAAAGAGAGTATCCATGGTGGAGAAACAAGGAACTATGCTTGGTGCTGGTAGGGAGATGCACTTGGTGTCACGGTCATGGTATAATATGGATGTATGCTCAGTATTCTTCTCCTTGTATGGTCTGAACTAGGCTGATGAATGCACTATTTTGCAAGTAAATAGCAATACGCGAGGTAGAAAATATTTCCCATAAGATGACGCTGGAAAGTCTTAATAATGATACAGTACACTCCATTGCGCCGTTCAGCTTTGCTCAGATGCACAGCGAACGAGACGAGAGTATTAATAATACTTTTTCATTTTTTGCTTGCTTTCTTTCTTTGAATCTATGGACTAGAAGAGAAAAAGATAATCCCAGCTAATGTTCAGATCTGGTATACGGAACGAAGCTTCTGCGTGACAGGAGCCGGAAGCTGGGAGAGATAGGAGTCGAAATTGGGTATCATATCTTTGTAGCCTTGTAGGACCTGCAAGAGGATTAGCATTTAGTTCGCTGTCGAGTGTCTAGCACAACCCACCTGCTGGAATGAATTCTGGATATCGTTGTAGTCTTCCTGGCCGAGAGACTTGCTCGGGAACATGGCAATCGCCTGGAAATAATCTCCCAGGCACGCCTCCATTGCCTGCGGGCTCTTCATAACGATCTGATTAAAACCAAGGAAGGCGGACGCCTTTTCGCGAGTAAAGTCAATCTTGGCCATAGACTTCAGGAAAACATCGGCGAACTCGGCCAGATGCGGCGCAAGCTGGTCCGAGCAGCATGCGCCGAGTCGACCCAGAGCCAGAGCGGCGTTCTCATTCACTGAGTCCGGGATCTCCTCATTGCTGAGAATTGTCAGCAGTCCTTGGTACAGCTTGTCAACGTAGGCTGTAAGATCCGCCTTCTTCACCGCGATCTCTCCGCATGACCAGCAGACGTTGTTGAGAACACTGAAGCCGGTCTGCGAGTCGTCGTCCCGGATAAGATCAAGATCCAGCTGCTTGATCAGGATAGGCAATATATTAGGAATAGACTGTTGGAGTTGGGGAAAAATGTTGATAGCACAGTCGCCGAGAAGAGCGTATGATGACTGACGGACCTCGTTGTTCGGGTCATCCATGCAGTAACAGAGCAGATCGAAGAAAGGCGGCTGAGAGTTGGCCACCAGTTCGCCGCTCTTCTGAGGGTCGATGGCTTGGATGATCGCACTAAGGAGATCGAGACTGGTGACTAGGAAGTCCTTGTCCGGCTCATCGCCGCTCTGGTTGTTCACAGCGTTTATGTACTCCTGCAGATTCTGGTAGATGATCTTGACGCATCTCTGGAACAACGGAGGCGCGAAGGGCGAGAACGCATCTCCGTATGCAGTTGCAATATAGCCCAGACACTCCAACAGCGGGAAGATCTCTCTCGATTGGTCCGAGACCTTGTTGTAACGATCAATAAGAGCGGGCATAAGAATATCGACGAGATTAGGCTTGGCCAGCTCCGAGCTGACACAGTCCGCCAGCGTCTGCACACAATCATACAGGATGTACATGTTGCGGTCCTTGTACTTGCCAAAGCACTGGACGAATTGCCGCAGAATGGGCTCGCAGTAGGGGATCAGATTGGCATCAGACTTCTCCTCAAGACTAGCAAAGGCCGAAGCGGCCGCCTCCTGCACCTTCTTGTTGTTGTCCAGCATCCGGTGGAGGATTCCCTCCATCATGGGCTCAAAGAAGCGAGCCTTCTGGGTCGGATCCTCCAGATGGGAGGCCCATTCCGAGTATCTTCCAAGACACCAACAGGTGATCTGTCGAACAACAGGCTGGGCATCGTTCAATAGCGAAATCAGATAGGGAACCAGCTCGGGAAGGTGAGGCGTTACGGCATCCATGCATCCGTCTGCGACAGCGCCCAGAGTAAGCACGGCGGCTTCTCGATTGGGCCACTGTTCGTGGCGCAGTGTCTCCTTCAAGTACGGCAGAATAATCTCGAACACGGGCTGATGATACACATTGGCAAACACGTCAAGGGCCGCAGCAGAGCACTTTCTCAGCGTCCACTCGTCCTCAGGATCTTCGTCGCCAAATTCTGAGTCATCAATCTCCCCTTCACTGAGATCGTCGTCGTCGGTACTGGGAGCGTTGCCGTTGGCAGAGGATCCATCTCCTTTGGCCAGCTCCAGACGAGCTCCCTTGGACTTGGCGAACTGTGGCTTCAAGTCCTCCTCACGGTCTTCCTGTTCTGCATCATCCTGATCACCTGCAAGTCTGATGGCATCATCCTCGTCATACACCATACTCTGCAGCAGGACTGGGATGATCTTGGGCAGGTGAGCTCCCAATGGTTCGTGCAGCGTCTGTTGTTCGCCAGCCACCAACCAGAATTCGGCCGCATCCAGGGCGAGTTCCGGGTCTTCTGGGTTGTGTTGCTGCATCAATATATAGTTCACCAGGCCTTCCATGTGGGGGATGAGCTTCTCGGGTGCGAAGTCGACCAGCTGCGCAAAGCTCTGGCACACGGTCCTCCGCACTTCTGTATTCTGGTCTTCGGCGAGTCTGAAAAGCTGGGCGAGGAAGAGGTCCAATGACGCGACCAGGGCCTGAGGTCTCTGCGGGAGAAAGACGTGGATCGTCTGCAGAGCCATCGATCGCACGTTGGGGCTCTGGCTCTGGGTAAACTCGAGGAGCTTGGGGATGATGACATCCAGGGGACGCTGTCCCTGGTAGTCCCGGTCGAGGATCTTGCGATTGTCCTCACAGACCTTGGCCAAAGCCGACATGGCAGCCTCCTGAGCGACCACGGGCACGTCCCCGGACATGTTGCCCACCAGCGAGATCAACTCCTGGAGCACTTCTGGCCATGCCAACAATCCGGCGCGCTGGATCAGCTCCGCGATAATACTTCCAGCCGAATTCCGTACCTGCGGGTTGGGGTCGCGGAGAGTGAGGATGGTGGCAGATCGCACATAGGCTAGACTCTGTTGTTGGATGGTAGTGTATGCCACATGGATCTTCGTCTTGAGGTTCATGGCAGCAGCGAAACGGACGACATTGTAAGTATTCTGGTCGATACCGACCGCTGCTGGTACTTGGGGCGTAGCAAAGAGAAATGTGAGGTAGTTGACGAAATCGGGGGACGAGGTCGCTTGCACAAGCATCTGTCAACGAAAAAGACCCTTGGTTAGCCCAGCTTCTGAAATCCTCGACCTTCGGGTTGTACACGATGTCGTCCATGATCTCCGATTGTCTAAGATCGGAAAGAAAAAAAGAAATAGAAAAGGGAAAGAAGACAAGAAAAAAAAAAGCAGAAGCTACACGGCGGACAGCAAACTCACCTGCTCCGCTTGTTTCTGGACATCGCGATTGTAACCGTTCAACGAGTCCCTCAGATAACCGGCCAGCTGTCTCAATGGCTCGTCCTGCGGTTGCCACGCCATCTTGGAGAAATGCTCGCGGTGGTAGCAAAGTGCAGAGGGGGGAGGGACAGGGGAGAGAGAAGACCGCCGACACGTACGGAGACCGAGTGAGGAGCGTTTGGGATGGAAGCCCCGCGATGACGGATAAAGCTCCGCGCAACGTTGCTTGGCGACGACAGCGTGCGAGCCTCTTCGCCCGGCCAGAAGATGCAATAATAATAAATAAAATAAAATAAAAAATCAGCAGGAACTGTTATTCCTCCGGACAACTCGTGCAAGCCTCTATGCTGGAGTTACACGGCGCTCTTTCTCCTCGGGCAAGGAAAAAAGAAAAAAAGTAAAAATCAAAAAACTGTCCCGTATGGGCGGCGTCTAACGACCAAATAGCAACGCAGCAGACGGTAAAGCTCTAACCGCCCAACCAGGCTGCTGGAACGTCGAGAAAAAGGAAACGAAGACAGTCTCTAATCAGGGACTCTATTCCTGTTGAGTAGTCTAGGGACGATGAGCAAGACCCTGTCCGGCTGCAGACAGCGCTCTGTACTCTCTCCGCACGTTGTCGGGGATTTCGGACTGCGGTGAAGATGATGAGGGGGCGGTTGTCTACTTAACAGGAGCAGCGTAGTATCAATATCATCATACTTTCCCCCACCAGTAAAAAGAAATAAATATATAGAACTATACCTAGGACAAGAGACAATAATCGCAGTTTTTGATCCGTCAACAACAGTAAACCACCGACTGACGAACGAGCTTCGCCCAAGTTTACACCGGGAGAAAGGAAGTATTGGGCCCAACCAACTATTACCCAGCTGATGCCACACGCACAAAAGCCTGAGTGGCAAGGCCCGTGGGAGATCCAGACGTGCTAGTTAACTACTGGTATATTTCCCTACGGTATCATTGCACCCCGCTACTGTGGACTAACGAGGTACTTGCAGGTCTCGGGACCTTGGAACGTGATCGCCTTCGACTATGTATCGGGAAGAGAGCAAGCAGGGCTCAGTATGGATTTTACCAGACGAATATATTCATATATTTCCAATACTGTACAGATATTTTTATCTTCCTGAAGTATTTGTGTTTGTAAACTTGAGATAGAAAGAAACCCCATGTATATATTATATATATATATATATATATTTATATTTATATACTGTATGTATGAACCATGCCAGTTTCACATTCTACTCATTAGACGCCGCGATATATATAGTTATATGTATAGCACTCATATACCCTTTATATGCATGGAAAAATCACGCCCAGACCAACTTCTTGAAATCATAGACCAAATGCTCCAAATACCCCGTTCGCTTCTTCGCTTCCTCTAATGAAATGATATCTTGTTCCTCGATCACAGATTTCTTCTCGACGTGTCCTGGACCACTTCCCTCCTCAATCGCCATCATGGCGCGTTCGATCTCGACACAGATGGAGCGGACGGCATCGATCTCGCTCACGGCGAGGTTGTTCCGGTTTTGCACAGTCACCGAACTGGTCACGGGGAGCGCCTTGAAGGCCATGAAGCGTGTCGTCGTTTTCTTCTCGCTTTTCAGCCAAGATGCGATGTCCCATTCGTTCTTGGTCTCGCGGTCCTGGGCGTCTTGGCTGAAGAGGCTGCGGAGAGAGCGCGTGTTGACACGAAGGGCGTTTTCGTCGGCGTCGCGGTAAGCAATGACGAGGCCAACATTGCGTTTTTCGTCTTGCTGGATATCAGTCATCACGGAGGTGATGTACGTGCCGTAGTGGATGCGGATGATGGACTTGAGATCGATGCGTTCAAAGGAAAGCACTTTATCCGTGTTCCAGTCGAAGCGGCAGTTGTACACAGCGGCGTCAGTAAGGAGCAGGACACACTCTTCAAACGGGAGAGTTCGCAGCGTGTTGGGCTGACGAGGAGTTAGAATCGTCCATCCTCCCAGCAGCTCCTCTCTCTGGTCACCAATCACGATCTTGCAGCTGGTCTCAATGGCGTTTTGCCGCAGTTTCTGCACTGAAATACCAGGATCGGCAGACTGCAGTTCCATCTCAAACTCCTTGAACACTCCCATCGAGACATTGCCAAGCAAGTAGTCGATGCATGCCTGAGAGAAGTAGTCGTTGACGATATTGTTGAAGTAGCGCGACATGGTCAGTCCAAAGTCATTGAGAGCTCCCCGGTAATCGCGCTTCCTGGTGCGGGTGTAGTCGCCTTTCAGAGCCGCCGTGGACGAATACTGCTTCGAGATAGCATCTCCGTTATCAGCCCAGAGGATATTGAACCACTGCGTGGAGGAGTCTCCGTGCAGGTCAATGCTGATGCCCTCACTCAGGAGCTCCCGCTCCAGCGCTCTTCCACCAAAGGCACACTGTGCAACTCCGGTGCGGTCAAGACAATCCATGCAGTTCGTCCTCACAATGCCTGTCTGCTTCCGCAGGATATCGTTGTTCTGAATAATAGTCTCCCCGTACTCATCCAGTGTTTCTTCCAGGCTGTCAACCAGTTTCTTGATATTCTCGAATTTCATCCCACGGCACTCGGTGTGGAAATCGAACCACTCTAGACGCAGCTGTGACCCATCCATACCACCGCCCTCGTTAAGAGACTTTGCATATTTGTCGTACATCTCCCCTACTTTTGCTTCTCCCCCATGTTTGTCAATGAGTGAGACGGCTTGGATCTTCCCATATCTCTTGCTCAGCTCCCGGAAATGTTGGTTGAACGCAAGTTGGTTCGTCTGCTCCGAATGGTGAAGTACGGGAACAGGCTTGAGGGAGTAGGGCGATTGTGAGAAGTAGATAGGTATAGACCCACGCAGCTGCAGCAGCGAGTAGACCTTGCGAGAAGGATCCCACGAAGGAGTGGAAAGGATCTGTTCCGTCTCCACAGTGTTGGCCGTATGCCCATCATCGTCTACACCCCGTCGCAGGTACCGTAGTCCTGGACGCATGATCGATCGTCGCGAGATGAGAGTAAGCAGGTAGTCGTGCTTCTCCAAGACTTTCTCAGATGAATCTGCCTTCTGCGTTTCTCCAAGCACTTTGCCTTCTGCGGCAGGCTCACCAGGTTCTCGTTCCTCTTGCGGTTTCTTCTCTGGTGCAGCAACCGAAAATTGCCGCTGACCCACGAACCCCTGCATAAGAGGCAGAATGAAGCTATGAACACCGGCTTCCAATAGAGAGGACATTAGATGCTTGTTCCAAAAATACTATAGAAAGTTAGTTCCAGCCCCCTCAGAAGATACAACAAGTCAGAACATACCAATGGATCTACCCTGGTATGTAAAGGCGCATGCGCCTTAATCGGATCCTCCACACTGAACCGTCTTGTGAGATCATAATCGTATGAGAAAAAGAAATTATTCGAAGCGAAAAGCAGTTTCGTATACCGAAGCAACTTGGGCATGAGCGCCACCGTCTCATCCGGCGTATGCTCCTCTCGCGCCTCTTCCTTAGACGGGACTACTCCCTCAGGTGCAGCAGTCGTCGCCTCCTCCTTAACATCCGAGATCTCTGGGCCTGGGAGCGTGCCAACTGAATCACTCTCTTTATCCACATCAGTCTCTTTCCCCGCGACATTGTTGCGTCCCAACCCCCATTGCCTCGAGAACCAATTGACCGTAAACCGGCCCTTCTTTCCAATGACATCTTCGACGATACTGCTCACACTGCCATCTCTCTTATGCGATGCCGCTGGAGGGGCAGTTACGGTCTGGTCTTCGCTGATACCACTCTCCGCGCCATCACTAGTAACGCTGGACGCATCGGACGATGTATCTGAGGCCGTCTCACCGGGACCCAATTCACCACCAGAGAGATTCTCCTGAGCCTGTAAGATCGCACGACTGGCATCAGCTTGCGAGGAGAGAGGGATAATCGCGACGTTGGTCACCGCATAGATGGGCTTCCCCAGGATCTGAGCGACTTGCTCTCTTTGCGTGATTGAAACCAGAAACGAATAGGATGCTACCGACAGAAGACCTGTTTCACCGGAGAAAGCACATCAATTGATAATTAGCACGGATATGCTTCATTGGGCGCAACCAGGCTGCTTCATCTCTGCAGAGGAAGCCACTCACCAACAATACCATGCGCCTCCAGCTCTACATCTTTCTTTAACTCTTTATTCTTCCCGTCCCCCTCCTCGCGTTTGTCTTCACTCAGACTCGGACCCGTCGACGGCGACGAAGGTGGCGGCAATGACGAGATCTTCCTTGTCTTATACTGGATCTGAATGGCGTGGTGTCCGTTGCTGGCATTGCGCTGCGCATTCCCGTGGGGTTGGAGGATCAGACCGTCGACCGCGGCGATGATCAGAAGCTTCCTCACGAGGCCTGGCATGGCGACGACTGGTGAAGGAGGATGAACAGACTGTAACTGCAGGATTGTTTATGCCCCGGATGACTGTGCCATGTACCAGTTATTGCGTATAATGGAGGAAAGGGGAATAACCAGAGAGCAAGCCCCGCTTGTAGAGGGGATGAAACATAAATCGTAAAGAGGAATGGAAACCGCCAGAGCGGACAGATAGACAGAGACAAGTCCCCGTGGTAGGAGAGATAGAGACAGGGAAATAGAAGCCAGTAGCACAGAGAGAGAAAGAGCCCGTTCCTTACTCCCGTCTCGGTATCAATTGATCTGGATGTAATACTGTACTCTTGGTGGGTAGGGTAACTGGACGGCCTTCCAGCCAACTACATCATAGCGCCGAGTCCGGGGGTTAAAGGGGCTTGGCGGAGTGCACAGACCGATGGACGGAGTTTCAAGTATACACTAACAATAGTCAACTAACTATGTATATACCATAGTAACTACAGGGTGGTTATGACTAATACTCGATTGACTATATTGATATCTTTTTCTGTTTTCGATAGAAGACTAATAGCACAGTATATATGCCTCAAATCTATAATAATCTAGTCCACTGTTGTACCTACTAGTCAACTACAGAGTACTTACCAAAGCGCACTCTGTCCGAGTCGAGAACCAACGGCTATATATTTTCTCGACTTTACAATTGCCAGGAAAAGGACGTAGATTAGAGTAGTTGCGCTTCGACAAACTGAATGTTGGAAAGACGCCCCAGCTCCAGTTATTGAATGCCTGGCAGATTCAATGACCTCGAACCCATACGCAGATGTTCCGGCTTCCTAGTTTTATGTCAATAATACCTGATATGAATGGGAAGTGAGGAATATGATAGCTCTTTATAATAACGACGATAGGAAATATCCGAATTCTATAAGACCCCAGGACTCGGACAGATGGCACAAAGCTAAAAATGCCCAGATCATCTCAAGCAGCACAGCAAAGAAATAGTGTACAACAGCAGAAGGAAATAACAGCGGCGCATAAGCAACATATATACATGCCTAGATACAAAGATGCAACGTGTGGTCTCTCGTGAGACGTCCGTCATAAATAGACTCTGCCCCACCAGGAAGGACAACACGAAAGATAGGGCGAGAAAGATCACCTGGCCCAATTCTGTCGCCGGACCTAGATGCAAGTAGGAGACGCGTATGAGACACCGTCCATGGCAAACACGCTACTCCCCTCTTTCCTCAAACAAAAGAATTCGTCCCATGAGCAAAACCAACCAAACCCCAGGATGTATACAATCGATCTGATCCGAATCCGTGCCGTGTCCAATCGTTCCTGGGAATTTTATCGTCAAAAGAAAAAGAGATGTCGTTGAATCCCCAACCTAGCCCAAAAAGCCAAAATCAAAAAAATCACGCAAGAGAATTGTAAGGCCTCCCGCGGCTGCGCCGCCTTGATAATGCTAATAAACGAAGAACCAACGAAACCAAAACTGTATCCCATGTCATCGCTCATCGTGTTTAGCGTGAAGTTCGGCGCGGTTGGCCTCTCCACTGCGCTTGCGGGTAGGGCCAGGTTCCCCATCGCTCTCCTCCGCCAGCTCGCTCAGGCCAAAGGCACCATTCTCCACGTCGTAGGAGTGGATCAGCCCTTCGCGGTCACCCTGGCCGTTGAGGAAAGCTATGCTCGAGGAGCTCCTCCGGTGAGGGTCCTGACTCCTTCTCGACTGCATAGAACGGCGAGTGTGGAAGCTGGCAATTCCATCCGTGGGAACACCATCCTCTTCATCAATCTTGCCGTTGAGAAGCTGTCGACCGTCCGGGTCGTTTCGAGAAAGATTGAGGAGGTATACGCCCGAGAAGATAACCAAGAATCCGCAAAGAAGCGAAATAGTATTGACGGCATCAGTGGTATTGAAGCCCTTAAAGAGGATGAAGGAAGCGCAAAGCGTAGCCGTGGTGAAGGTGACGTAGTAGAGGGGGTTGACGCTGCGGGACGTGAATTAGTAGACTTTCGAGCTGAGCGGACATGAAACCTACATGGATGTGGAAAATTGGTTCAATGCCTTGTTAAAGTAGTTCATCTGCGTCAGGATGCAGAATCCGGTGACGATAGCAAAAACATAGGTGGAGGCATGGGTGAACTGATTGTTTCCCCCAAGCGTCAACTTGAGCGCAATTCCGAACGCTTTCACGGACATGACCGATACGGAGCCAACAGTGGAGCAGATCGAGATGTAAATCAAAGGGTTCTGCTTGCCGTAGACGGGGGCTACACGGTAGATCATTACGGTCGAGAAGATCGCGACAGCCAGACAGTACAGCAAGAAGCCTGTCCACTCATTAGCACGATAAGAGATAAGGGCTTTGCGGGACATCGAGGACGAACCGGGCTGAAGGGCATAGTGAAGAATTTCGTCAATAGTTTCCACTGGCTTGTCTGGAGGCGCATGCAGGACGATAACGACGGATCCAAGGAGACACATGGCACATCCGAGTTTCCCCAGGACACCAAGTTTTTCATTAAGGAAATAGGACCCAAGAACGGCGCTGGGACGGCATCAGCACGGATATTCGATTTCTTTCTGCGACAGAGCAAGAGTACTCACCCAATCAACACACTGAGTGCACCTAAAGGTGTCACGAGAATCGCGGGCGCAAAGGCATATGCGGCAAAGTTCGAGATTTCTCCCAGCGCGACTAAGGACTATCATTAGTGTCTAAAGCACACTAGTCGGAGAATGGCAGATGAGTTGGCGGACGTACGTGTGCCGATACCTCCCCACCAGATGGGACTCTTCAGATACGAGAAGCCCTCTCCCTCGAAACCATGAGTCTCAGAGGCATGCAACAAGCCCTGCGCAGAACGAACGCAATTAGTGTCTGACAATGTACCAAGCCAGCCTCCTCGATGGCGCTTCATCTCGAATTCGAAGGTAGAATATTGTAGCCTAAACCAACCTTTTTCGTGATGACGAAACTTGTTCCTGCAAGAGATTCCGTTAGCTATGAAAAACACAATATACCTGGGTGAAGCTTCAACTGGAGATTCATACCGATGGCCATAGTTGACAGGATTGCAAGTATCAATCCGATATACCTAGCAAGCGGGAAGCCAATCAGTACACGTTGCAATGAGACGGACAATGCTGCATCAAGGACCTTGTCCCGCCAGGCTGTCCGGAGGTAGCAACGACATACTTGTCTGAAACCATCTTGATATCACTCTGAGGAGCCTACTGCTCCTACCGTCGCACAACCTCCAATGCTAATAATTCCAGAGATCCTGAATATTGCGGAACCGAACAGAGCCGTTGATTATCTTCCGGCCCTCTGTTCGTCTGGCTGATGACAGTGTTACTGGATAACAGATCGTCCCGGAGCGCAGAGCAGGTCAGGTGGACGACGTGTCTGGTTGGAGAGGCGTTGAGCGGCAAGGATATCTGAATCTGGCGCCCTTGAACGACGGACGCAGCGGTGCGAGACGAGGGGTAGCACAATTGGCGGCAGACCAGTGATCCAGCACGAGAGTCTGCAAAAGCAAGGACCGCGTCGACAGGATCGCACAGCGGACACCGTCGTTGTCGAGATAGAGTGAGATGTGTATGGGGACGTTGATTTCTTCGTCTGGCGATCTTTTTTTCTGTGCTGCGGTTCCTAAGCGCAAGAGAGGGAGCTCAGATGGCCTCGGACTTGGCCTCCAGGTACAAGGCGGCTGGTGCGGTGCGGTGGGGGTCCGGATTCGAGCTGGGCCCGGGTGGACGCGTGTTTCAAACGAGTGACGGAAGGGAACGCGCTGGTCGGGTCTGCCGTGGCGCAGGGGAAAGCGAAGAAAAAAAAGGATGGGAAAGCCTGGAGAGAAGAAAAGAGGCTGGTTTGGACGAGACGAGAAGAGAGATAACACGGTACAGACGGTGGATGGGGGAAGAGACAGTCTCCAGCTCATGCGAACAACGAGAACAAGTCAAGACAAGACAAGACAAGACAAGCCGATGGAGCCAGCACGGGGCACTCGGGGTTGCACTTGGTCCTCAGGCCTTAACTGCTTCCGTAAAGGCACACCTGGCATTCCGCGCATCCACCCGCCCCTTGACTTGCTACTTGACTACTGGTAGATTTACTTGACTGGAACTGAACTGAACACTAAACACATTGGACCTGACTTGGTTAGAGAAGTCGATTCGACTCGACTCCAGGGGCCCATCTGATCGTCGTTTTGCTTCACAACTCAAACTGCCGGCCCACGGCTCCAACTGCCCCAGCCTTGTAGGATATTACTGACCACAGTTAATTAAATTAGCACTGTAGTTAATAATAGCCATTGACTACGGACGGATAGATAGTGACGGCACGTACTCTACGATCCTTCTCCTGCTCATCTATCGCGTACGCTGACAGAGCAGAGCGTACAGTACTATTAGTAACATCCATCCTGTAACGAGTCTCCCGTGCACGTATCATCCACTAAAGCGTCTATCCGCACTCGATCTCCGCAGACTTCCCCGACCGGGTTCTTAGCCCAACAATCTGCTTCCCTTCTGATTAAATGATTCTTACTTGCACCAGCCCCGTCTTTCTTCAGCTGTCGGCGTTAATTCTAGATGCGCCCGTCGTCACGTGGACAGATGGTCGCGTCCACTGTCCCCAGCACGGATACTTCGGAGGCACTAAGAGCTATGTATGGTATAAACATAGCATTAGTGGAAAGATTTTATGCCTTTCTCTTCTGTCCTACTTCCCGGCTCGTGCTGCCGTCTATAGAACCAAGCCCGTGTTTATTTTCCGTTCAACATGCGCCGTAGTAAAGGACATCCATCCCTATGGCCTTTTGCCAACACAACACATATGAATGACTTATTAGCGAATACAGAACTTAAGCAATAGTGTCTTGTCTCTACATGTTCATACGGATCTTATCACAAAACACTCCTACAATTTGGTAGTCTAGAGAGCGGGACTGCAGTCGCCGCGGAATACAAGCTCGGCTGTACGGAGTAGACGCAATCCTTGAACACGGCGTCCTTTTCCGGACAAGTAATTCAAACATAACTAAGCTAGAAAGGGAACAAGTGCTTTTTCTGGTATCATCGAAGGATACAGCACGCCCGTATAAACGCCGAAGCCCACAAATCACTTTCACCCAGGACGTACAATTCGTCCCAGAGTCCACCGCGACGGGTGACATACTTCAGGGAATACTGCAAGCGCTGACGCCAACCCGAGAAGATAGAACAGCCATGGGTCAAACAGAAACGAGGTAGACATCGGTAACAAAGTATATAGCAACACAGAACAAGGACAACATTTCCGAAGAAGCAATGGCATGGCAACTAGCAAACAAGCAAATAGAAGACGGCCAAAAGACCATCATAGGAGACAACGGGGTCTGAGGGCACGTACCTGTTGAAGTTATTCTTCCACACCTGGTCCATATCCCATAATTACCTATGATCCCATTGAAATAGCATGTGATTAAACGTTAGTAGAAGTTCCTGCGTCGACGTTGTCATTCGGCCAGGATGGTCAGAAGGTTAAAATCCGCATAGACACTGTCATCAGTATGCCATGCGGGTGTATCTGTACAATCAAAGGCGGATACTAGGGAGAGGGAAAGGGATCTATGTCACGAAGAACGACGACGCTTGGCATCGGGACTTGATGCCTGGGTGAGATCAACCTCGTCTTCAGGACTACGGGACCGCTTCCCAGAATGCCCACTTTCTCGCAATTCCGGCTTCCCATTCTCGATTTCGCCATCAAAGGCGGAGTCGGCCGTGCCTAGGTCGATATAGTCATCCTCCGGATCAAAAGGCAACTCTTCATATTCATCTTCTTTGCCATGGAGCGATGTCTCTGCAACGGTGCCGATGACGGCAGCACGTATGTCATACGCAGATTCCCCCTCACCAGCAGGAGCGCGAGGTTTCTTAGTTGGGCTCTTGAAAATATCTTCATCAATACCGAGAAGGTCCTCATTCGACACAGGCTCTCCGTCTTGACGTTGGGCATCACCGGACAATTCAGCGTGGGCCGTATCCTGCCCGCCAGTCCCGTCGTAATCATCGTCGCCGACTTCCAGAGGCTGTTCGGAAAGGGCGTCTGTCTTCTCAGGTTTGCTCAACCCATTGCGACCAGCCGTAGACCGTTCGTCCTGGCCATCTTGAGAAGCGTCAGAGGATGCATACTGACCCGGTTGAGACTCATCGTGTTCGTAGACATCTTCGTCGTACTCGTGGTCTTCATCATGTACCTCCTCGCCGGTAGCATCACCCACACCATCCGTTGTCTCTTCACCGGCATCAGAAGCATCTCTAGGGTCTTGATCCGCTGATTCTTCAGCGGCCTTGTCCAATTTTAGCTCATCTGCAGAGACCTGTGCGAGTGTGGCCGTCGATTCTGAGGCTTCCTCTTCAAAATCATACTGCTCGTCTTCTGCCTCTGCCTCAGCAGGCTCCACTTCTTCATTGGGTTCGCCATGGAGCTCGTCCCCGGCGTATGCATCCTCTTGGTGCTGTTCATGGTCATCGTTGGTGGCAGCAGGGGCTATGTCTTCATTTCTTTCATGAGCAGAGTCATCAGTAGTGTCTGTCGGTTTCGATCCCGTCTTATCGGCATTAGTCTGTTCATGACTGCTAGATGCGGGGGATTTCTGTGCATCAGTCTCTTCTGAGGCTGGTTGGCGATCTACATGCTCTTCCTCAGTATGACCAGGCTCGGGTGCCTCAACTGGGGCTGCTTGTTCAGAAGACTCTGGCTTGGCCTGTTCCTCTGCTTCTTCTTCTTCTTCTTCTCCACCGTGCGCAGGGCTAGTCCCAATCTGTTGCTCATCTTCGTATTCTTCCCATTGATAAATATGAGATAAACCCTTCCCCTCACCTGCAGCTGCAAGAAGGTTAGAAATTTCGGCGGGGAGTGTAAGTTTCGTGCTGAGGGTAAGGTAGAGAGGTTCGGGTTCATCAATGCCATCGTTACGGCACAGATCTAAATACAATCCAACTATCTGGGACAGTGTCACCTTAGAAGTGTTGTACGAGTCCTGGAACGATCGTTAACAGGTTGGTCGAAAGATTAGGAGTTCAAAGTGCTCACCTCATTCAGCTGTAAATTGAGCGACTCGATATCTACGACCAATACTTCCCCTTCGACGATATGTTCGCCGAGAACATTTCGGCACGAAGAGAGAAGTTTACCAAGACCTTCATATGCGAGGCTTTCATCCTCAAGAAAAAAGGTCTCTGAGGAGTCACCTTCCCGTGGGCGAAACAAAGATATCTCACTGTCCTGATATAGGACCTTCACAGGGTGGAGATGAGAAACCTCATGGGAGCCTTCAACCTCTTCTCGTACCGTCTCGTGAAAATACTTCTCTTCTACCTGCGGGGTGTCATCCTGGTTCGAAGATGCATGTGTCTCATCGACCTGGGCGTTTTCTGGCTCCTTATCTTGTGCCTGGGGTTTGCTCTCAACATCGTCGAGATTTGGCTGGGGTAACTCTACGCGAGTTGAATCGTTAGTGTCATTCTCCTGTTGACCATGCTGCTGCTCGCCACGCTCATCGACATTGGCAACTTCCTTAGAAGCTTCGTCCGGGCCGGGGCCTTCGGTTTCCTTTGACTGTTCCTGCAAGTCATGTTGTTCGACGTTCAATTCTGACGGATCCTCTATGGTATCACGATGTTCTTCGTTATTGTTCTCCCGGCTTTGCTCGATGGTTTCTTGGTGTCCCGTGAACTCTGTCGTGTCCTGGATATCCTGCTGGTCCGGCTGAGTGTCGGTAATGACTATATCAGGCTGTTCAGGGACAGGTGCATCAATATCTTCGTCGTACTCTTCCATTTGTGCTTCGTATGTCTCCTCTGTCTGGTAGTAGCCATTTTCATTCTGGCCCACCGTTCCCCGGTTATTTTCATCTGCGTCGATCATAGGCCGTTCGTCGACCTCGTCCACCATATCGGCATCGTTGACTGAACCTGGGCCGTTTGTAGGTTCTGGAGTAGCGTCCGCCACGTCAAGGTCCTGATCGACTTCCGAAACTTGATCTTCCATCACGTCCAGATCGATATCGAAGTCATCCATATGCCCTTGGTATGGCGACGCCATCTCCATACTATCATCGCCGGGTGGGGGTTCCATCGTAGAAAACTGTCCTTGTGCTACTGTCGTCATGACATATGTCGATAGTGTGTAGCAGTTAAGAAAAGATGGTCACGTTGAGTACAGAAAGGTCCGTTGGTATCGATCAGGCCTGAAAGTTGAGAGGCAAAGTGAGGTTGTTGATCAGATACGCGTAGAGACTCTGGTATCGAAAGGGCGGAAAGTGCCTCAAAGGATGGCCATCAAGAGAGTCCAGCTTGGAGCTCGCCTGCCTATGGAGAAACGGGCGTGTGAAGGAGAGTGAAGCCGTGATCTGATGTACAGTCCTTTGAAGGAGGCAAAGTTGAGCAGAGCAGAATGCGGCAGCTGCCTGTGTCTCGTAAGCGAGGGGCTAGTTCCGTGCACGGGCCAGAACAGGCACCTCCAGGACAAAGAGAACAACAAGCGCTTCCGCCAAACTATCGGGGACGGTCTATCTGGCTTCGACACTGGAGACTAACATCGACGCACTTGTCGCTGCACAATAGCTCTTTTGGATGCTAGCAATTGCTTGATGCCCGCCTATCCTTGAACCCAATATCAACGATGGTCTGTTGTCGTCCGTCGTCGATCGTCAAGTCTCCTAACTGATGCATCCACACACAGGTCGTCCTCGCCGCTTCGATATGCACCCGCGGGGGCAAGGCAGTCCTCTCGCGCCAATTTCGCGAAATCCCTCGTTCCCGAATCGAAGCGCTGCTGGCGTCTTTCCCAAAACTCGCTGATGCCGGTACACAACACACGACCGTCGAGCAGGACAACGTGCGATTCGTCTACCAGCCGTTGGACGAACTCTACATCGTGCTCATCACCAACCGCCAGTCCAACATTCTACAGGACATCGACAGTCTCCATCTTTTTGCACAGGTCACTACCAGCATCTGCAGGAGCCTCGATGAGCGGGAGATCTTGCGCAGTGCGTTTGAGCTTCTCAGCGCCTTCGATGAGCTTGTCACCTTGGGTTACAGGGAGAACCTGTCCCTGAGCCAGATCAAGACGTTCTTGGAGATGGAGAGTCACGAGGAGAGGATACAGGAGATTATTGAAAGGGTAGGGACCAAAGGACTATGTTGGTTGATTGCCCAGGCTGACCTGGACAACAGAACAAGGAACTGGAGGCCAGCGAAGAGCGGAAGAGGAAAGCGAAGCAGCTGGAGATGCAGCGCAAGGAAGCCGCCCGTACTGGTCGTGCAATGGCCCCGAGAACTCCCAGTTATCCTGTCTACACCCCGCCATCTCGCCCGGCTGTCCCAGATACGTTCGATACATATGAGGCGGAGAAGAAGAAGACGTTTGCCAAGTACGTTTTGCTGGGTGGCTCAATTCTGTTACTGTGCTGACCGAATTTAGGCCCCTGCCAACCCGTGGAAAAGGAATGCAACTTGGCAAGAAATCCAAGACTACGGATATCTACGAGAAAGTCCGCGGCGACCTGGGCCCTGAGGTCGAGGAATCCACTCCGCTCGTCACACCTCAGGCTTCCACCCCCGTGGTGGATCAATCCTCTGCTCGTGCTTCCCTGTCCGCCGACCGGGAGGCGGTTCATGTCACTGTGGCCGAGAGTATATCCGCAAAACTGACCCGTGAAGGTGCATTGAGGTCCTTTGAGGTCAAGGGTGATCTTCAACTTCGTATCTCCGACCCTACCTTCACGAAGGCCAAACTCGACTTGGTCGCCAACCCGACACACGGTGCTCAGTTCCGTACGCATCCAAACGTGGATAAGGGTCTATTCACAAGCTCCAGCGTTATCCAGCTGAAGGACACTACGAAACGATTCCCTGCGAACAACTCCATCGGTGTTCTGCGATGGCGCGTTGCAGGTTCTGATAACTCTGACCTTCTACCCATCAACTTCACCGTATGGGTGAACAAGGGATCCGAGTCAACTACTGTCACCATCGAATACGAACTCAACCAGTCCGACAGCCTGCGTGATGTTACAGTGACTATCCCCTACTCTAGCCAGGAACCGACTGTCTCAAGCTTCGATGCCGTCTACGAAGTGTCCGGCGACAGCCTGGACTGGAACATCGGCACCGTGGACCAAGACAACCCAACAGGAAGCTTCGAGTTCGAAGCTCAGGTCGACGATGAGAACGAGTTCTTCCCCATGAGTGTGCGATTCTCCAAGTCGGCTCCGTACGTCGACGTCGACGTCTCCAGCGTCTCTTTGCTCGACATGGAGGGTGAAAGCGTTGGGTTCTCCAAGGATGTGAAGAGCGTTTCGGATGGTTTCGTGATCGAGTAATTCAGCTATGGTTGTCCAAACTACTAATGATGCTGGGGTGTTTCTCAATTTAACTTGTTCTCATTATTTATTATCTGCTATACCTGGTTGTTCTTGTCAGGGCCTGTGACTGTCCCAGCGCTTTTTTACACATTTTGATTTGACTGACTTTTCTTTTCATCCCTTCCTCTTCACCCTGGAGGCCAGATTTTCCTCCGGTCCCACGTGTAACTTGGAAGGTTCCCGCTCAGCCTTGAATTCCGCAAGAAAAAAGAAAGAGAGAAATCAGATAGAGAGACGAGACCAAACAACAAAGTAAAAAGAAGCAACGCAGCAATGAATAAAACAAAACCATAGTCAACTAGACAGAATAGACACAATAGACCCCGACATCATCTAACATTTCCCGTAATTTTATTGCCCTTACTGCTGGCCCTTACTCCAAGTCCTCCTCATACTCTTCCCCTCACTTCACTTACGGATGCTACGGATGGGACGGAAATTAACGATATGCCTTATGCAGCACCACGACGACGGATACAGCGCCAGTCTCTGCTCGGACGGCACGCGGACAGAAACGACGCTTGCGCAGGGGGTAACCTCTCATTTTCTTTCTCTGTTTAACCGTGCAGCATTGGTTTGATTGTCTGGAGTACTTCACGAGGGAAGGAAAAAAAGAGTCGTCTTGGCATCTTTCCCTTTTCTTTGCATATACTCCAAAGTCATGATCATGCCACTGGCTCGTATGACTGGTGCGGATGGCTTATCCTCCGACAATCGACCAATGAGACGAGCACGAGTTCGCTTTTCAACGCTCTAGTTTCCCGCTAAGTCGATTCGAGTATAATCGATCACCAGGTGGCTGATTTGAACTGACGACAACTTGAAGAGGTCTGGCCAGGGCAGTGCAAAGAATCCTCGTAAAATAAGCAGAAGCGGGATGGGATTAGGCGCTATCTACCGGCGCGTCTGCGATAGATCCCGTTGTTATCGACCGTGCGATGTGAGGATCGATCGGGGGATGAACGACTAATTGTAGCCAAGTGATTTCGTTCTCGGCAGTCTCACTCTCGATAATTTAAACCAAGGCGTACTTAGTTGACGGCGGTTGCTCTTGTGTGGCACATTGGAGCTGACAGTAGTTCTCCCTTATGTATAAAATCATTTACCGCGGACAGGTCCTGGACAGTAAAATCTCCGTATGCTCGCACTTCGCACAATCTCGGATATGTCCCCAGAGAGATCCAACTGCAGTGATCAGAAGTTGGCCGTTGACCAGAGCTATGTATCAACGCGGGTTTAGGGCGCAGTGAGGCATCTAGCATGCAGCTGGTGAGCAGGGGTAGGAGTTCCCTTCCGATGCTGGTTGCTGGTCATCGGAAAATGGCCATAGCCAGTGAGATGGCCCTGGCATGCTACTGGGTGTCTGTTTCGAATGAGGTCGATTACGCTTCCAAGTATCCAGATAGCGTCCCCAACCAGGAAAATGTCTATGGCAATGAACCCTTGGCCCGGGATCGTTCAAGCGCTTCCCCCCGTTACCACGTCAGATGCTCACAACAGCGTCCCAATTCTCCCTGGTCTGACATCCTTCGCGTCTCCTTGGCCTTCCGGGTTCGGTAATATCCGCTTTCCCCTGACGTCCAGTAAAGATGATTCTGATTCTGTTGGAGTCCATCTCCTCCCTTAGTGCGACGCTAAGAAGTAGAGAGGGGCAGCTGTCAGAATGATGGACAATGTGTACTTGTCACGGGAGGGAGGCTATTCTAAGTAGTCCGCCTAGTGCACCATGACTGCCACCACATAGTCATGAATAGTAGATAGTGAGGTTTTCAGTGTTTATTAGCATGACTCGAGGCGGTGGCCCGTATTACTGCGCCAGCCTAGTAACCCCAGACTTGACAATACGGTCACTCCAGCCCACGCCTATTACTATCCAAACTAGCTACCGATACCGTTCTTTTTCGTATCAGAACAACCTCCAGGTCAGATTCTCACCGCTTCTCGGCTTGTTCAGATGACAGCTAGAGAAGCGGGGTCTTCTCTCCCAAAGAAAAGCAACTATCCTGTCATGTGTGGGGAAGAAAGAGTAGAATGGCTGGGTCTGTTTGATGGAAGACAGCCGTCTGTTGTGGAACGGAGATTCATGCATCATGCTGGCAGAAAACCTCAAAGCATACCCCCGACAACTTCCCGCTTTAGAGCTGCAGCAATAAGCTTCATTTCCAATGGAATGGCTATTCTTCAGTGACCCCCGGCCAGTGCGTGGGGGCGTTGTCCAGGCCGGAGAGTGCACTCTATTCAAGCAAAACCGTCCATCATGGCATCCCGCACTTTGAGCCATGGTACTTTCCAGCCTATCTATTCTGTACCCGTAAGTGTCAGGCCAGTAGCTGAGAGAGGGCACGAGAGAATACGGCCGTTAACGGTGGTACGGATGCGGGAGCGGGAACTGTCCGATTCGCGTACGAAAGGTGTCAGTATAGTACCAGAAAAGCCGATGGGGGAAAGAGACGATTACCAATGATATTGGCCTAAAATAAGGTCTAGCAAATGCCGGTCCCAATTGAGGACTGGGGTTAACCGTGCGTTTATCGAGTGGCCGAGCAAATTCCGCATGTGGAGAGAAAATGCCGATGTTAACCTCCCAGTATCTTGTGCGGAATCACCAATTGCCAAAACAGAGCTGCTATCGCCGACGACTAAACTTGTCTCTCAGGAGGACTTGGAAGATGGGCGACCTGAAGACGGCTTGGGTGCTACTCACCCTGGTAAGATGGACAAGTTCAAGTATGCACCTAGTTTAGGGGAGCTTTCACAAGCATTTGATCCACATGCAACTGAGACCTTCGACGGCATGTGCGGATGAGAAACAGGACCCTGGTCGACTCTGTCAACGCCATCGTCCGTGTTTATTGATCCTATGCGTAGTAGGTCCATAACGACAATGACTAACAATCAACAAAAGGATACTGATCTCATTGTAACAGCAAGAGATGTCTCCTTAAGCCACTCAGCACATTCTGGTTATTTTGGAGGCTGGAGCGGAGTACAGCGTTCACAAAAGGCGTGCCGTTGACTCTGCCGCGATGTTGAGACGGAGAAGCTTCGATCCGCCATGAGTCTTCAGAGAGAATGGCGCCTCCGGAAGAGCGCTCTCTCCACATATACTCTTTCCCTTTACGGTATGTACATTTGTTATCCGGACCTAGGGATGACAACGGCTCATCCGGACCTGCATGTCGCTAGCAGTAACGACCCCGGAGATTCCAAGGCCTAGACGCCCTTGGCGCAGTTATATCAAGACGATAAATCAATGATACGACATTTCTTTATTTGTAAAGTGCACTCTTAGAAGACAAGCACATGATACGAAATAGCCTCGATGGGGGCTTTTCGTTTTGATATCTGTCTGCGTATTAGTAGTGGCCAATCGGATCATTAATTCAACTCACGCTGTGTGTATTCTGAGAGCCGATTGCATAACTGAAACTTATTTATCCATCAAAGTGCTCTCTATACCGCACTCGCCAAGAGGCTCAGGATACGAAGAGGTTCACTGTGAAGGAAGGTAAAGTTCCGAGCAATGTCTTGGAATCAGCTGCAGGCACTCGCCTTTCTATTACATAAGCATTTGTCTGCCATCTGATTGCTTAAGTAAGTAATCGATATCGCGCTAGATTTCTGACACCAAGCCAGGATCGACCCTTTCTGACAGCGTCTAACTAAGAATAGTAGTGGGATATTATTTCGGTGTTGTTGTGGACTGGAGAACGTTAACGCGGCTTAGCGTCTTCAATCCTGGTCCGGCCAACCTCTTCGGAATGCGTGGTGGATCGAACCTCGAGGGATCGGATTGACGGGCCGCTGGACGACTTCTCCGCTCGTGTATCGATATAACGGGTAAAGTTGACGATCTACTAAGTCTGTACCCGCCTACTCCGTGTTTAGTACCTCTCAGTATGCTGCAGGAATGGCTAAGCAGCTATGTAGTGGTTGCATTTTCTCTAGACTATTAATCCATATGCTTGAGCCACCGCGGCGGCATCGCGGTACCTGCATGTGAAAGTAGCAAATAGTGCTCTCGACCGAATAAATAGTTATATAATTTGATTAGAACTTACTCATCATGTCAGATTGGGAATCATATACGATGAGGTGAGACCTCAGCCCTACACCCCTTCTGGAGATGTCCTCGCGTGGCTGAGAATAGAACAGACCGGGTACCTCGAACGTTAAAATCCGATCTGCAACACTACCACTCTCTCTTCGACAGACTGCAAGATCATGCGGGCAGGTCGGGCGCCACAGTATTGTTGCACCACTTAGCCATAGAGATGGGCAATAACAGACCGGGGTGTATTGCCAGGGTTAACATTACCGATACGAGCCAAGGGAGAAATCATCAGGCAACAATCCATTTGCGGCGTGGATTATTCAGGCTCACGTTCTCGGCAGCGCCGCGCCTAATTTATCTTTTACGAAATTAGTCGCGGGAAAGCCATAATATACGCAGTTTCAGATGTTCTGTGTAGGTTATTATTACACGCCATCGGATATATGGAAGTTATTGGCGGCCTATCACATATGTTGCGTATCTGTAGGTATTGGTAGATAGGCCTTGATATGTTGTGTTGAAAGGGGACGGAGCATTTAGCCATGAGCCATCCGAAAGCAGCATAAGGATCCTGAGCTATTACCGTAAGGAATGATATTTAATCTCCTCTGCTTTGTCAGACGTAGTTGAGCCTCATCAAATCTAGTAATCAGGTCAGACGAGAACAGATCCTATTAGCTTACGCGCCTAAGGCTATAATGAGACCACGTTTCCAGGTGCCAGATGCAAACGCGGATGCAATGCGCATGCGCACTGCGGACGCGCGGTACCTTACATGTCAGCAGAGCAGCTAAATGACCCTACCCTGTAGTGCTAAAGTAGTGATATGTACTTGGACGCATCCGGTCGTGCGGGCCCAAATCAAGCCGAGCAGTGCTCCTCTATCGGACAATTAAAGGATATGAGGAGGTAAGATATCCATTTTTCTCCTCGCGTCCTAACATGAAGCGGGACACGTACAAGGTTATCAGGATCATACAATCGTGACAAGAACTATTGATCTGATGAACTGATCGACGCGAGAAAGTAACTGTTATCGATTCGACGAGGGTGTCTCGATTGCCAGGAATTCCGATATTCAATCCTGGTGGCTCAATCCCACTAGCGCATATAGTTTCAGCAAAAGCGACAGAGGAAAGATAAAATAAGGGTTCAGATACCTTGTCAGTCACCCAGGATCCCCGTAATGATCGTGGAGCTAATTCCACGATGCTGGAGAAGAAGCAGGGTTCCGGATGAGACAATGGATGGTTTAAGGCGTCCAGGGTCTGGCACTCTTGGAGCTAAGGCCACCTAGAGATCAGAGGACCCGAAAACAATCACTGATAACAGATTCAGGGTCTTGGACTGTGCGGGACCCCAGATACAGAGCCCCCAGCCCATACCGAGCTAAAATGTTGCTGCTATGTTCATATTGGCTGTCAGTACATCCAAGACCTGGCTATTTTGAGCTTTTGATCACTTCCGCATTCAGACTAATCTGAAAATTAAGATAGAGAGAATCTCCCCATCTTCTTTTCCCTTCTGTTTTCCACTTATTTTTATCCATCTTTTATTCAAGCTAACATAGCTCGATTGCTTTCGGACATTTGGTCTCCCGAAGTGGGTTTTGCGTAGCTGCATAGCTAAGGATGCAACTAATCTCTTCTCATGTTAGTACCTTGCCTTGGTTAGCATCCAAAGTTAACTGCTGCATCGCAGGGGACATATGTAAGGTACGCAAATAAGAGGCGCGCTCTATTACATAAAAGTCATGGGCTCTTCGAAGAAAAAAAAAAAAAAAAAAGAAGAGGTCGTGCTCGATGTTCAGAAAGGGAAGTACGAAAGTGTACGGCGTCTAGAATAATAAGTAAACTAATAGCATAGTATAGATGAGATACCAGGTATACATTGGCGGGATACCGATGCGTATTCAAGTCCCGGACCGGATGGACGGGGTATCCCTCTGTTACTAGTAGTAGCGTGTATTGTTCATATCTCCCCGGCCGTGCGTTGCACCACTCAACTATGGGAGAGTCTTCGGCTGGTTGACTGTTTAGTCTCGCACTCTAACCCACTCTAGACCTTCGTGCAGGCCCATAACCCAGAATGATCTTAGGCTTGGGCGGGGCTCTCTTTTAGTAGAAGCGTGGAAATAGAGCTCATAGAGCTTGGTCCATCTACCGATCTTAGCCGCCACATAGATCCATTTGCACGTTCATCTGATGCCACCACATCCCATCATCTGGAGTTAGCTCTTCTCCACGTCGGCGGGTTGTATGCAGTGAGCAGGAGCCCAATAATTTGTTTCCCCTGCGTCTTATGCCCGTGCGGAATGATGCGCATGTGGAGTTCAATTTCGAAAGCTGCCAGATTCAGATAACAGAGATGAACTAGGAATGTAGTTGCATGTCTGGCAACATACAGGAAACGTTCAGTGGGCCAACGATACTAGCACGTAATTCAAGCATAATGTACAGGAAACCCCAGGAACAAGTATTTGCCCACAAGACGTCAGGATTATCACCTATCCTCCTCATTCTCTCTCCTGTCACTGTACGAGGGGTACCGCGGGGCAAGATAAGAGGGGTCGTAGAAGAACTTATTTTGGTATCCGGAAAAGCTCACGTTTGGCTCGAATAGCAGGGGTATCGCAGCGGCAAAGTCTCATTTCCTGTATCTCAATGAGTCGAACCCTCAGATTGACCGTTACCCGCTCATGAACTCCCCACGCCTCGTGAGAACCGCCCATTTACATCGCGCACGGCCATCGCGGAAGGTCTTCCGTGACTCGAACCTTGACAGCTTTGACCGGGTCTTAGCATTGTCTACCATTCTGGGATGTGGAACCACGGGAAGAGATGAAGAACCATGGATGGGAATATCATTGCCACCACTGTTCCGCCGCGATCAGTCGATTCTCGAGATCAGTGTTTCCTGGCCACCGTTAGGTAACCCATCCGATGATGCCCTTTCGGGACATAGAGCACCATCCGCAGAAGCAGTGTAGAGGTCGAGATACTTGCAAAGATGGCGACTAGTATGGCATGAAACCAATAGTTCCAGCGCCTTGTACCTACAGCATCGTGGGTGAGATCCCCGGTCACCGGATGAGATACGAGTGGTCTCCAAAGCACTGGGAGGTCAGCCATGTACCCGTATCTATGGGATATCAGGTCATCCCGGTGGATTGACACCGGGAAGTCTGTCGAGTGGCTGGTCGAGCACGTCCAAAAAGTGATAGTATCTCTTGCTTACATCGTACTATCCGCCAGTTCCTTGAGCTTCCAGCCGCTAGGCTGACGAAAGTATAGGAAACTTCACGTAGTCTACAGAGAGGGGTGACATATCTTGGTGGGGTGTCCACTTAGTGTATTGCAATGGTCTGGCCAATGGATACTGTCAGCTGTTACCAACGGCTTCTCACACGAGGAGATCAAAGGTAATTATTGTATGAATGTTGGCGGCAAGACACGAATCAGCCACCAGGAGCGTTGAGTGGGTGAATTTTACGCGATTTATCGTGAACCCTATTCCATGGTGCCAGGGCGGTTAAGCCTTAATTCTCGACTTGTATTGTTCTGGGCCTCTTTCTGAGGCGATATATTTTGCCATACAGAACGCAACAACAGTGCATTTCCACGCCTCAAACAGATCGCCACTTTAGCGTACGGAGACCAGACGAGAGTGAAGGGATCGGACATATCATCCGCCTGTTACTCTAGAGCTGACTTACGAGGAAGCCTTTCATCTGGGCGTGATCCTAATCTGTTTAGCAATGGTCCTAGATAGTCACTAGCTTTTGTCCTGACGCAGAGGTGCCATGGCGTTTCTGCCAATGTCTTGCGTTCCCCACTCGCATTTACTTTCCGGACTTTGATGAACTCACTGCTTATAGGACATCCCTGCTTAATTCCCAAGGATAAAGCTGTTTGTGGTGCTGCTCTTCCCTTCAGGATAGGACGCCATCGTCCCGCCGCTCTCCGTGCCCAATTCGCTAGTTTGACTGGGGAGCTCAGAGCATATTGTGCTAGCATTATTTGGATATAGTTACCTACGGTCCTCTCTTGACATCTTATATTCAAAGCATCCGACTATAATTGAAGAGCACATTCTCTGCCTGGTCACTCATAACACTTCCTGACACGGTGCTTTCTCTGCATTGAGTCCTTATTGACAACAGGCATTGCCTGTCTGTAAACAGCGGAGGGCCATTGATCATTCTGGAGCATATCGACCCACATATTATATCTTCTGCCTCCCAACGTGCAGCCATACTTGATACATTTCTCTAATACCAAGTGTCGTTGCCTTGAAGTATGGAGGCTTTGCAGTTTCAAGCGTGGCCCGAGCAGCCATCTTGTTTCAAGCTGGCTTATGATGCAGATACATGCAGTCAGCTGTCAAATGTGGTGAGCTTATGCATCTGATTCAGAGTCTGTCAACAACGTCTAAGAGTCTCTCAGGATCTGTCAATGTCCCATTCTCCCGAAAACGACTCGGACCGTCTAAACACCAAGAAGATGGCCATCCCCCGACTTCCAGAAGGAGCAGAAGCTGCTTTCAGTTCTCCTGGAAGGTTTCATCGTCGACACGTACGCCGTGCCTGCGAATCATGCAGACAGAGGAAAACAAAATGCACAGGTGACAAATCTGGCTGCCGGAACTGTCGAGAGGCAGGTATTATCTGCTGCTACACGGATGGCAAACGGGAGAAATCAAAGAGGTACGCCAATTGGAGTTTAATGCCATCACACTTCGATATTGACAAAAGCGTGCAGACAGCTTGCCAGTCTTTCAGCTAAGGTTCAGGCATATGAAGACGTTATCCGCAAACTGAGCCTTAGCTTTGGCATTTCAGATGAGCAGCTCATGAACAGTGCTATGTCTGCGGTATGCCAGGAATGAATTATTTCATTGGCCGCGGCTGACAGTTCCAGGAATCTCCCCATCGCCTATCACTTCACCCCGATTTCCATATGGCCGCGTCCAGAGGTCGACAGACTTCAGGAAGCTCCAGTTCAGGGCACCCTCTATCCAGATCTTCGTCAGTCGGATCATTTGATGAAGTTGACCGTGTTGAGGAAGACTTCAATCGAGATCATACTACGCGAGCCACTGGCTACATAGGGAAGAGCTCTGAGATCACCTGGTTGCAGAAGTTAAGTAGGGAGGTCAGTTACGAATCGGAAATTAAACAGGAGAGTCCGTCCCATGAGCAATGCTCGCCAGCAGCGAGCTCTAAAGGTGAAGGGTCCACTGAACCCTCTATTGCTTCCTCGAGTTATTATTTGGATGACATGGACATCACTGTGCCAGCGCAAGTGGATCCATACGGAATGCCATCTCGAGAAGTTGCTGCCCGCTTGTTCAACGCTTACCTCGCATCGGTCCACCCTTCCTTTCCTATTATCGGTATCTCGACATTCATCTCACAGTACCAGCTCTTCTTCAATCAACCCTCTGTCAAGCCTGGAAATAAGTGGCTGGCCATTCTGAATCTGATCTTCGCAATTGCCGCAAAGTACTCCCACATTTCCCGCGCCGATTGGAGAGGAAACGAAGATGATCACCAGCTATATTTTGCAAGAGCAAAGATGCTCAGTATGGATGATAAGCTTTTCGATCATCCGGATCTCCAGCAAGTACAGGTTGAAGGCCTGGCATCATTTTACTTGCTAGCTACGGATCAAATAAATAGGTATGTTCGAAACAACCTTCATATCAGAATACAATACTGATTTTTCTTTGATAGAGCTTGGAAGCTCTGTGGAAATGCTATTCATGCAGCCGTAGCACTTGGTCTCCATTTGAGAAATGTCGGTGCCTCCACATCTGACACCTCCAAAGAAATTCGATACCGTGTCTGGTGGTCCCTTTATACAATTGACCACTTGCTTAGCGTGATGACCGGTCGACCGGCATGCATAGTCGACAGTACTTGTACAACACCGCTGCCGGTTCCATTCGACGAATGTGATTTCCAAAAGGAAGAAGTGACTCAACTGATTGGAAATCCTTCTCGGAGAAATTCGTATGCTCAAGACAAAATGTCAGACTGTTCCAACACACCAAGTCCGACGCAGTTGGAAATGTCCAGTATGGAGCCACCCGCTGCAAAGCCTTCAGAAGTTGGCTCTACTGAGTGGTTGAAAGGGCTCGCTCCAAGCATGTCCCTTTACTTCCTACAGCTCTCAACTCTCACCTCGATATCGAAAAGAGTCAATTCAAAGCTGTACAGTGCCGAGTCCGTCCAAACACCCTGGCCAAGCGTTGAATTTATGATCCAGAGTCTCATGCTTGAGACAGATTCGTGGCTTCTGAACCTCCCGGAGCCATACGACTTCACATCAGTTCAAATGTCACAAAGCCTTTTGGGCCAGAGAATGAGTCTTGCATGTCTATTTTACAGTACAAAGATCGCCATAACTCGACCATGCCTCTGTCGGCTAGACGCTAGTCGGCCGCATGGCAGCAAGACATATGACTTCTGCAGCAAAACCGCCGCTGAATGCGTTGATTCTGCATGTCGCCTACTGCGACTTCTGCCAGACTCACCAGATTCAGCTCTCCTGTGCAAGATCGCACCATGGTGGTGTATGCTACACTACATCATGCAGGCAACTACAGTCTTGCTCCTCGAACTGTCTTTCAGGGTCCAACATGTTCCAGACAAAGCGGAGACAGTTTCAAAAGCAGCAAAGACTGGAATTGAGTGGCTGCACCACATGTCTTCATTCAGCGCTGCCGCAGCTCGAGCATGGAAGCTGTGCAATGAGTATCTTCGCCGCTTGGCTCCTCATGTTGGTGTGGAGGTTAACGACCTTCCATGCGATGATGAGGCTATTATCAACGACATGCCAACAGTAGATTTGTCTTCCGCTAGCTCCAGCTTTGATTCGGCATCATGTCCACTTATGGATCATGCTTCTACCCCCGCCCCGATGTTCCCCTATTCCTTGGAACAGCCGGACATGGTGGAATTCATTAAGCCTGAAAAGTCTCTCTCCATCCGCAGCGGCTATGACGACTATCTGCCATATGACCCTGCTACAGGTCAGTTAACCGGATCTTTCTTCCCATCATCAACAAACCTTGACCTTGAACTTGGGTACATGTGGGGAGACACGATCTGTTAAAAAAAGCTCTGTACTATTTACTTTGTTATTGGTATACGCATTCTTATCTTTTGCCTTTTCACATTATAATATCTTACTCTTTCCATTCTACAACATGTATACATAGAAGCGTACTTTCATTTCATTCCTAGACAGCTGGATCTGGTATTGATTGCATTTTATTATCACTTACTTCATTCCGACACAAAAGTTCTACTTGTTTCCTATCCACCTTGAAGTTTTGGGAAAGCATCGGGTTAGGAATCACGCGGGTCACAGGCTGACCTATTTGAGAATTGTCACTAATTTTCCGACACTTCATTCGGAGGTGTCAGACTAAATATGCGGAGGACAGAAGAGCGATGTGGGTACATTGGGAGGATCTTCTCAGAGTTTGGCCTTCAGGACGCTCTTTTACATAGACCGTCTTTTATCTTCACTATAATCTTTGTTTTGTTATTTTCCTTGTTTCCTCATATAATCTCGATAATTACACGTTTGGTATCATTTGTATGGGCAGACATAGTCTTGCCGCGTGCTGAAACTATGTATGAGAAAAGAAGAGTAGAAAGTTTCGTCTTTTTTCTTGTTGCATGCATGTGTTGTGAAATGTCCACGCCTGCCTTTCTAATTCAGAATCCAGCATTCGCAATTCAAGAATCATTCCTTGTAGACGATATTGTTTACATATTCCATGCCTAGGTATAATATCTAATTCTGTAGTTGGTTGACTACATCTAAGTCTGTTCTTCACAAAATCAGAAAGTCTCATTGATGTTCCCCCACAGTATGGATACAAGATCCCACACAAGCTCATCGATCCCAGAGCTTTGGGTTGACTTTCTGGGTACTTCTAATTGCTATACATCCTTGGGACAGCAATAAATTCTAGAACCCACACATAACCAGAGCTCTATATGTCAATTACCAAGGGACATTTAACCAAAGCAACCAAGGCTCATCTCGATGGGGCGAGAACATCTCTTATGAGCAATAAGTCCGGGTTCTAGACTCGAAGTGTCCGTTACGACGGTTGCATGACGTGCTTTTCCTTTTTTGGAAGTCCCAAGGTTGCCGGTCTTTCATTATAGACCTGAGGATAAATTATCCCTTTGGATTCTATAGGACGATTGTGAAATTAAGTTTCCCAGTTCCTCTTCTTTGCTGTGAAAAATAAGCGCGCATCTTCCTCTTGCGAACCAGGGGGTAACGGGCCAGGATACAGTGGTCCTGGGCTGCGGTTGAAGGATACTATTTTGGAGTAGCGGACATCAACAGTCTCGGCCCTCCGGAGAGACCGGTCCATCCAAGAGATTGAATTCGTGGCGGGGGGCGATTTCCAATACCGTAGAACTGGGCCCAGGAGACCTCGTCCATCAGCAACGAAACGTTCTATAACGTCCAATGCAGGCAGGAGGCGGCGGCGAATGCCACATCCTGTATGATTGGAATCTATCTGATAGTCCGGAATTTGTCTCAACGAGGCGATGATGGATGATATGTCCGATGGAGGGTTCGCAATTGATGAACGAGCATCGCCTCTTTCCCCATCAACAGAGGATTCGTCTTCAGGATCAAGATCGAAGTCAGGATCTATTAAGGTAGAGCCTAGGAAGATCGTCTTTGTACGGATAGCGAAAAAGCGAGTCATTTCGCCCAGATGGAATGCATCACACGCTCTCGAATTGCTGAAGCCCCAGCGGCATTGAAACGGACGAGAACGAGACGCAGAGACAGTGGCCGGTCCCAGTGATGTATTTGAAGGAGAAGCCTTCGGATCTCTAGGATCCTCAAGAGCTCCATAGACACGAAGAAAGTGAGCTTGCAAGTCGGTGATCGTGTTAAGTACGCACTGACGCCGGTAGTATAACTCATCTGAAGGATATCAGTTAGTAATCAGAAGTATAGCCTTCTTTAAAGAGATTATCACCTTCTAACCCATGTGGTAGATACCACCAGCGTGGACTTTCCGGATCACGCATTCCAACTCCATTAACCCATGACTTTGACCCGAGTAGAACCAACGCATGCGTTAGGGTCTGGAAGATAGCATGATCTTCTAGATATATCGCAATGAATATCGTCTGTCGAACTCTCTCTTCGCTGAATTTTAACAAGGCAGAAGTGAACTTAGAGAGTGGCACCTTTCCCTTTCCAAACGCATACCCTGCTCGTTTGAGCGTGTCTCGTACAATATACGGGGAATTCAGCAAGTCAGATATCTCAATTAGATTAGCGACAACAGACGTGGGCAAGTGCTTTATTTCAGCATCGAAGTCTGCCTGTGCATGAGTATCCAAAGAGTGAGCACAGAGTATCCTTAAGAAGACATCGACAACGCTCGCACGGAATCTCCTCGATAGACGCTCCACGTTCAGATTCACGACAGGGAGCTCATCTGCATGCACACGTGCTGAATGCTCATCCCCTTTCCTGAGCTCTGATATTTCCGTTTTCTTTTCCATGAAGGCTCTACCCTCGTAGAATTTATTGGGGTCAAGTAAAGCAGCGAAGTAGGGGCTGTGTCTTGTGAGATCCTCACTCGAAACCTGCCACTGGTAATTCATTTCTGTCTCACTTGATACATTTATACCCCCATCCTTGTATTCTATGATGACATCTCCTTGACTAGAAATGATTTTCCGGCTTGTCTTTGAGGTGGATAATGCGCCAGATGGGGCTCGAAAGCCATTTGTAGCGGAGGAACTTTCTTCTGATGTCCCAGACTGTACAGTTGCAGGGGTGGATACCCGTGAAGAGGGTACCTTTTTCTCTGGCAGCTCTTTTGAGACTGAAGGGAGCGGAGGATACTCCGTGTCCATAATGCCTAGGACGTTTTGCCGCTCGTTCTAACTCCGACCAGACGCCGTAGAGCTCGTGGTGACATTAAAATATGTTGGACTTAAAAACACACAAATAGTGCTTTCACGAATGAATCAGAAATATAGGATAGGAGATATGTATGCTACGCAATTGCGTCTTGCTGATTTTCGGTCGGGTATGTCATGATTGTTGGTACGCTTTTAGATATGAATGCGCAGATGATACGCCGTATAAAGCTGGAAGAGACGTATATCATCAGATCATAGCATCGACAGTGCAGTTCATTTCAGATATGAAGGTTAAGGAGCCTTGTATTTTGCGGGGAAGATGAGGCATCGCCGCCACAGACCGATGTCAAGCCTGGTTTAGCACAATTTTATATCACGTGACGGGTTATTCAACATCTCCAGGTTGTTACTTTGCAACAATTCGAGAACAATTCAACGCGCACTTTGGTTCGGTCACTTGCAGTTGTTTTGACGGAAACAAATACATTTTTAAGGCTCAAATACGATAAATGCTACAACAAACGATGTAGATTATATGTCTTGTCGGTGGTGCTTGTTATGTGGAGCTCGATAGACCACTTGTCGAACAGGGATACAAGCATGATATTGACTCTTCATTGATCATTTTGTTGAATATGCCTTCAAATTATATACAATAATTCCATAACACAAAATATGTTAAACGCCTATGCTTCTCACTGCAGTTGACGACACTGCAGTCCCTACCTCTTTTCCAAGGGCCTCCTGAAGACTGCTCGGGGACTCGTTGGTGCTGCTACCAGAGGAGTGCATCTTCGCTCTCATGAAAGGCCAATGCCCCTTCTTTTCGTAATATATCATTGAAATAAACCCGACGACCACGGTGAGCCAATAGAGGTTGTACGACAAGACGCTGCCGTATGTTGCAGTATTCTGCCAACCTAGAATAGCATTGAAAATACCCCAACCGCCACCACTGCCCAACTGTGGATTACAACACTTTGATGTGTTAGCAGGAATATTTGGAAATAGAGTCAGGGTGCACTAACGTTAACATGCCACACGGTATTACGGATATTGTAGGATCCAGGTCCTGATCCGGTCTCCGCAGCGTCACCACCCGTAACATGGTTCCACTATGCACATGTCAGTCTGCTAACGATTATGTGTTTTATAGAGCATAAGCTTGCATAGTTTTGTTCTAGGAACCAGACTGCCTTGGAAAAGAGACCGGCAGCTACGAGGTACAAGAAACAAGTTGAGATAATCAAGAAGAATTGCAGAGGAGCCACATTGCCGCTCCTGGACCGAGTCAGCGAAGAGCCCACGAAGATTTGGCATTGAAACTTACTTATATATCAAATAGCCAACGAGGAATCCAGCCAATATTCCCATTATAGTCGGGATCGGTATAGCAGACGCGGGGACTCCGAGGCTCACTCCTCCGATGAAGATGACGGCTTCCAATCCTTCTCTCAGGATCGTGATGAACGGTAGCATGAACATGGCATATTTTTCGAGGAACCGCTTGAATCCCGTTGGTGTAAACCGTTCTGCCAAGCGTGAACCAAACCCTGTGGCTGCCGTCTCTTTGGCTTCGAATGCCTTGCCCAACTTGATCCTCCATTTCTCTTGCAACTTGGAGACACGAAGCATAGCAGCACCCATCAAGGTGATTATAATAGAAGCAATCAAGCTGAAACAGCCTTCCCAAAGGTCTTCAGTCTTGCTCCAACCGTCGATGCCGACGCCATAGAAAGCCCCAATGAGGCCACAACCAATGACAATACATATCAACAGTCCTATTCCTGTTGCCAGCCAAACCTAATACCGTCAACAATGGAAGTAACTCTTTATGAGACTTGATTCCAGAATACCTGTCGTCGTAACTTCTTATACACCAAGCTATTTTGCTGCGGACCGACCTCCTGCTTTATGAAAGCCAGAAGGATGGACACGACGATGCTCGTCTCCAGCGTCTCTCTGAAGACAATGAAGAAAACTCGGTTATATCAGCAAATCTGGCATGTATCATCTTTAGGCTTGTGAAACTTACTAGGTACAGCAAAAACGTTGACCATCTTGAAGAAACAATTGCTCTCTCACAACCGATCCTGTCCCAACATTCAAGACGAGTTCACTTTCCTCGGTAGTGGTTACCGTCAGGATATCCAACGCGGATTAGTCCTAAATATGAGAAACCAACCGCGAGACTTGACGGATTTGACTAGGAAATACAGGCAAATATCAACTGTGTCCGCGGGGTGTGGGGTATCCATGTAGTGAGGGTGCCGGTCAATTTTTCTTCTGCGGAACCGGCGACGATCGTTGGCAGCACCTCTGAGCCTCGGACCTCTCTGTTACTCCGCTCGATATTACAGGAAGGGGATGGATGGCCCCACTGAGCCTCTATATCTGGGAGGCAGTCCATTTTGAAATACACTGGACTCTTGGGGGATCTCAGACTCAATCACATACACACCGTCAATAAGAACGTAGAAGCGGTAGACAAATCTTTTTCTCTCAAGGCATGTGCTAGTTATTGCTTGGTTACTATTATTGCTTAGCATATGTGTCTCAGGGCTGGTCTTAACACAGCGACCTTACGAAAAGCATTAAATTACACATCAGGTCACGAACCCGTGGAGCTCGTGTGGTGCGAGAACGAAAATCCCTTGTTCGAAAGTAGAACTTGCGCGTAAACCCCCATATCTGATTAGTTCATAGTTATGTGGTTCTACTAGAGACGCATACAGACGAACCAGCTACAGGACACCAAGGAGTAGAGCTGAACTAGGTGGCATGGGATTGATAAATACTCTTTGTGTGTCCAAACATTCCACTGTCTTTACGCCCGCACTGGCACACTTCTCGGGTTGTGACATTCTCCCGAGGTCTCATTGGACGGCTCCCACTTCTATACACGGCCCGAGCGTCTCTATCTGTCTACGGTAGGTATAAAAGCAGACAAATCATAATATGGATATCGTGAACTCCGCCCGAGGATTAATATGCCTGTCACTGCCACCTTTGCTGCGCCTTCTCTGGGACGAGCAAGCTGTAGATCCAAGATATATGGCTTGTAGAAAATTTGTAGTTCAAGAGACCACAGGGACGGAAGCAAAAAGAAGCTAAAGGTTGTCATCCAAATAGTTCTTGCCTAGTACAGGACAGACTTCGCCATGGAATCAGCCTCTTCATTTAGCTCACGGCGCACCAGCCAGAATTTGACTGAGACTTTGAGCACCTCAGCCATTTCAATCAGGATTGGGATCTTCATAAAATGCTCTGCGTTGGCAACGGGCAAGCCTCGGCAGTTTTTCCAATCGTTTTTCTTCCATTTGGACATCCATTCTGTCACTCCACGTACCACGTACTCCGAGTCAGACTTGATGACAACGGTGCCTATGTCCTGGTCGCATGAACGGCGAATTTTTATCAGGAGTATCTGACGCAGAACCTCAAAACAAGCGTCCAATTCTGCTATCTGGTTTGTATGGTGCTGGCGGAAGTCTGCGGTACCAGCTATATTATAAGGATTTTCGGGGCCGAAATAGACCGCAAAAGATGACAGCGCATTGAGCTTGCCATTGTTTGAGCATGCACCGTCAATTGCGACTACGATGCAGTCATTGTGGGCGGTGTGGTTACCACAATGTCGGCATTTTTTCTTGGATCCCGGACAAGCCAGATAGACCCATCCACCTTGGAACACTTCAATATCCTCAGCGCCGAAATGATCCGGATATTCCTTTTCAAGATGAAACCGTTGGCCAGGCGTCACATCCGATCCTGACAAGCCAGAGGCAGATGTTGCCTCGGTCGTGTAGCTGAAGATATCATCGTGCGAGGAGGAGGAATGCGAGCATTCACCATCATCGTCGGATTATGGACTCTAGATTTTATCATCTCTCAGTAAATAGCTAAGTAGCGTACGTATACTACAGACCAGAAGTCGCAAGAAGCGAAGCTGAGCGGTGTGTCAGGCTTAAAAAAGACTCCATACCTTAGCTCGTCGGGTTGGTTTTTTTCTACCGTATCTAGGAGGCATTTTCAGAATATTGGAGCGAAGATGACTGTCTAGTCTATAAGCGAACAATGGATGGAAGTGAACTGACTTGAAAGGCCTACTACGTTCAAAGACGCGAGTCAATCCTCTCTTGATCATGTGACGATAAATAAGGATGATGGCGATAGCCTACTAACGACCCGAAATCCTGTGTCCGCGCCAGGTATCTACATATTTTCGCTCCTTAATCACAATTCTACTCGTAAAGGTAGATGGGGAGGGCCTTCATCATATGTTGCCCTGTTACACCTACGGGCTCTGGTAGTTTGCCGGAGTGGATGGACTTCCAACTGCCTACCTAGCCCGCAGTGTTTATTGATGTCCGCTCCCTTTTACTCCTTGCACTATGTAGAAGAAAGTAGAATAATCGACATTAATCACTGGTATATAGCGCATAGATATACCAAAGATAGCTTGAATAGAGGAATGCAATGGTATGATTTGGTGAAGGAAGGGCTACAAGGCAGCAAATACCTGGTTAATCGGAACGAAGTCCTAGCGTATAAATAGCTTGTAGGTTTTGAGTTGTTCTAGTTGATATCTAAGAAATTGAGGTAACTAATTCCCGGGGTATAGTTATATTCTTGCTACGTATCTGTTGCACGGTCGCAGGCTTCGACAAGGTGTCGAATCCTTAGGCACGGAAGCAGCAGAAATATTAGAAGATTTGCTTGCTTGATTTTAGCTAGGGGGGCTGAAGCCTATATTTATCTTCTAGTTATACAAAGAAGTAATCTAGCAGGTTTTATCTATAATTAGAACCTGGGCGATATGATAGATATTGGCGTTTGCTTTGTGCGCCGACACAATATCTATTTCAGAATGTACCAGTCACGAATTTATTATCAGATCAATCAAAATGATTATAATTATATATACTATCGCTGGTTTATCATATGTCTAACAAAATAGGATACCCTCCTGGAAATCCGCCTCGAAAGCATACATGATGCAATGACATGCAGTGAATATCAAATGATGCCGTCCGTTTTTCTATTCACAAATCCCTTCCCAAAATATAATATGCCTCCCAAGATCGGCATATATTCAATGCTTAAGGTCCATTAGAAGGACCATTTTTTCGATGGTGTTGTATAGCGTTAGAGATTCCGTATAAATTGAGGCCGTCACTTTAGAAGTTATTCCGAACTTTCAGTATGATAAGGACAGAACCAACAACGCCAAGAGGCAAGGTGGAAAAAAAGATATCATCGCCCAGTCATGTCGCCAAGGCTCGCTGACTGGAAAGGGAATATATACTCGAAGCGAGAAAAGAAGGGAAGGCGTATGGCACGTCAAGCTTACAGACCAAGTTTTACAATAGGGATGTAGAAAATATTGGTTCTGTTCCGCTTGCGACCGCTCTGCCGGGGGGTGCTAGCTTCCTTCTTGCTAGTTGCCTCACGAACAGCCATCGCCTGCTCAACGATAGCAGATAAACGAGAGGCCTGGGAACTTTGCGTGGCTGATGCAGATTGCGGTTGTGTTCCAGTCGCAGGTGGGATCGCCTCTTTAGTACCATTATTCCCTCGCCGACTAGATGAACGGTTCTCTATGGCATCGGATTCTTCGTAATTGGCCGAATTGGCCGAATTCTCGGTGATGGGAGAGAAGACAATGAACCAGTCGGGAACCACATCTGAGTCGCGTCCACCGGTTTCTTCCCGGCTGCTACGAGATTCAGTCGCATTGGTCTCGTTCAGATCGAGTATATCATCGGTCTGGGAAATGACCGTCCACGGCTCCTTAGAAATAAAGCCGATAACGAAATCACGGTTCGCCCGGGCAGCTGCCAGACAACTCCGTCGGTACTCTGGCGTGAAGATACTAAGCCTCAAAGATGGCAAGCAGAGGACTAGTCCACGAACTAGCAGCGGTGGGGGAGAAATATCGTCTGCGGGGATAGTGAACTGCAATAGTGCATCTTCCACAGAGCCCCGACGTTCAGTGATAGAAGGCGACGAAACCGAGGTTTCAGTGTGTTGAGTGATGGTTTGTGTGAGCGAGATAGTGGAGGCCTTCCGTGGAGGAAGCGGCGTGGCATCTCCAAGGTCTTCGGGTCTGAGATAATTAGGTGTAAGTCCAACGTCGCCTATTTCGTCCTGTAGTTCGTCCTGGTGCATAGAGATATCAGACAAGTGATGATCATCCCGCGCCTGCTGGTCACCCTTTGTGCCTTCAGCCGTAATTTCAGTTGTAATAGTCTGTGCTATCCCGGAGACGGTCTCGCGAGCAGCGTTCTTGAGGGTTGGGATTAGCATGTCTGTCTCTTGTTTCTCGGCCACCACTCCAGATGCCCACGCAGTTGCCAAACCCGCCCACGAAGCCATGTTGAGCCCGCCTTTGGTATAAGATCTCCGGATGCATTCCATGATCTCTTTCCTCTGTCCCATAGATTCTGACTCTGGCTTCCCCACGGAGCTCAAGTATGGGTTTAGGATTCTTCCGCCTTCCCATAATAAGAACCCGTACGTCCTCGCCAGCACCGTCAATTGGTTCACGGTCTCATCAGACCAATCGTCGATTATGTCGGCCTGAACCTGGAGAATGGCGATCTGCGGTCCGACCGCAGAAGCAAGCTGGACTAGAGCATCGGTGGTAGTGATTGTGTGAGATGCAGACACGCAAACGAGCTGGCCATGAGGTAGTCCCGGTTTGGAGCGCTGAAGCATACGCAGATAAGTAATAAGCCGGTTTACCGGCACTGGCGACGAGGTGGAGGACATTTTGGGATCCTGCTTGCTTCTGAGGACGATTGGTACAAGGAAAAGTCCCGAGGGGAAACGGGAAGGCCAGTGAGTTTAAACAATGACTTCGCCCGCAGTGAGGCTAACAACACTGGGATACTAGGGGCGTTAATACTCCGTACTCCGTACTGGAGGTAGAATGACAGCTGGCTACTAGTGGTAGCAACTTAGCAATATTAAGTTATTTGACACTCCACTCCGCAGATGAGCTGGCGGCTAAGCGATTGGCGTGCGCCGCGCAAACGGTCGAGATCAATCTTAGCCACTCGGAGACACGAGCTCGACGCAGTGAGAGAGGGGACGATCAACAAGGCCAGGATCAATTGGATAATGAGTGCATGAAAGAGGATCACAGGATCAATCCATGAGCAGTTTATGCGACCATATATATTATAAATAGCCGTGATTCCAGACTTGACTGCTTCCCCCCCCCGTATCCATCACTTGTCTCGCTCAAAGTAGCTGTTTCGTTTCTGAAAGTGTACGTACGAAGTGGTCTTGAGCTTCGGCTGGATCCTTAGCCTATCCGACGGGACGGGCTAGTATGAAAGGGCGGATTCTGGGTCCCTGTATTCCGGCAGGATCCCTGATTCGTAGGATGATATTCGGTCATCACAGGCAATCAATTGGTCTGTGATATCGATTTTCCAATAGCCAACTGTTGGCAAAAGTCCTTCTGCGGCGCAGAACCGTAGTGCTAGTGCTTGCGTCCAGTCGTGAAGTTAATCTCGACTTTCGATTTCAGGAATTCGCCACCAAGCTTGCCGGACCGCCAAGAAAAGAAAGGCGACGGCGGTGTCGCGGCTCATACATAGGTCCCGGGGATGAAGCTAGGTAGGCTAAGCAGCCCCCGGTGGATACGTTTGGGGTTGAGTAACGTACCTAGCGAAGCGTCCAGATTCCAGAATAACTTATTGCTCGTTAACGATTTCTGCGCGATAGGTAGCTGAATATCAGTTGTGTATACCTGGAAATAAAGTCATAAAAAAGCCATCTCTACAAGAGTACTTGGTGGCATACTGGCGAACAGTTCTTTTGCTTCGTGTCTCCATATCAGAACGCAGCCAAGACGGGAATTATACTCGATAGAGTCTTGACCGGCATGTGTGAACAGGCCCACAAATGGCTCTTCCAGCTGCATTTCAGTCTTCTTATTGTTATCATTATCTTCTATCCGTAATAACGCTCGTTGTCTCAACTGCCGGGTTCTGTATACCCTGTTCCCGGTACCCGTAGATCGTACTAGCCCCGTCTGGTTGAAGATGATAATCACGAACTGGCTGTGTTTCTGATCGGTGATCTGCGGACGTTCAGTTCCAAAACAGCGGGTTTGGAATCACTGCCAATCAAAGGGTCTAGATCTGTATTAGTGAACTGTTATTATTTCTATGTCGGCCCTGCTTGGCCTGGTAAATAATCAATCACTCCGCCCTGCGAGAAAACAGGAACCTCGAGTGGAAAAATGAGGCGGCGATCCACTAGGAGAATTAATTAGAGTTCTGCGGTCAAGCAAGTTCCAACACCCGGTGGATCGCTTAGAAGAGGAAGATCCTTGAAGCGATCTGTTCCAAGTTTGAGAGAGCGGCGATAGCGTCGAGTTAGAGTAGACAGATTGACGGGGCTGTGGGATGGATGATGGACGGAATAAACTAGCGTCCCCTGAGATGTTTGTGCCTGGATGCCGGGGATATTTACTTTTTGTGCCTTGACGCCTTGACACCTTTATGCCTTACTGCCTTTATGCCTCAGTCCTTGATAGCCTAATCAGGATGCCCTTTAGGTCTTAGGGCAGATTTCCCAAAAGAGCCTCGGAGTGTCCGTGACCTTTTTTCCTCGTGATGCCGAACGGCGTGATCTCGCAGCAAAGCCCGCGAGTGGAGGAAGATTCTCAATCCCGTCCTCTACTCTAGATAATCTACAGTAGTCAACTAATGATTAGCCCCAAGCCGTAACCAACTTGGCGTTATTTATTATCACCTGAATGTTCTGCGCTGCGAGAAACTCGTCGTCGCCTACTCTAGAATCCCTCTTCTCGATCCTTCTCTCTTCACTACGCCTATCTGATCAATCGTGAACAACATATTTACCATCATCGTCAAACTGTTGTATTGGCAGCCTGACCCCTTTCTGGGATCACCCACTAATAAGGCAGCAGTATTCGGTCGTCGGAAGAAACGGTCCCGCCGCTGTGCTACCCGCAATCTAAACTTATTTGTCGGCCTTCGAGGCCCTCACGCCACTCCGAGATTGATCAGCCATCCGATCGATCCCCTTTTTCAATCTTTCTTTTCTTCTCATCGTCGGAAATCCCGGGTTTGGTGGCTTCTTTGCATTATTTCTTTTACGAGCAGGTCCTGACCCGGATCTTTCACGGCAACAAGATAGCACTGTCGATTCTTTTGTGCCTCGATCTACGCCCATATTTCCTCGAACCATGCCCGGAAAGATCCTGCCTACGTTCACGCCGGCCGACATCGCGTCGCACAACACAGAAAAGTCTTGCTATGTCACGCTGGGCTCGAAGGTCTACGATGTGACCTCTTTCATCCACGATCACCCCGGAGGCGGAGATCTGATTCTGGAGTACGCTGGAAAAGATGTGACAGAGATCATGGCCGACGTTGTATCTCATCAACACACGGACTCTGCTTATGAGATCTTGGACGAGTGCCATGTGGGTTTTGTATCCGCCGATTCGACTGCGAAGAGCATGGCAAATGGAGAAGCGAAGACGACTGGGATGGAACATACGAACGGCCATGCTTCACGACCCGTGTATGCCACCACCGGCATGTCTAAGGAGGAGGATCTGTCCGTGGATACGGATCCAGTATCAGATTACCGCACTCACAAGTTTCTTGATCTGAACAAGCCGCTTTTCCCGCAGCTATGGTACGGCGGTTTCACAAAGGAGTTTTACTTGGAACAGGTTCATCGTCCTCGACATTACAGAGGGGGGGAATCCGCACCGTTGTTCGGAAACGTCCTGGAACCGCTCACCAAGACAGCCTGGTACATGGTGCCAATAATCTGGTCCCCAGCTGTCACGTACGGTACGCTCGTCGGCGCTTCCGGCTTCACGAATGTGGTCGAGCCTGCCGCGTACTGGATTTTGGGGCTGTGTATCTGGACGCTGGTCGAGTATGGATTGCACAGGTTCCTGTTTCACATCGATAAGTATGGCGACCTGCGTTTCCTTAGTCCTTTGTACTATTTACTAATTTTATTCGCAGGTTTCTGCCCGATAATCGTGTTGGAATTTCGCTTCATTTCCTTTTGCATGGCATTCATCACTACCTCCCGATGGACAGATACCGCCTTGTCATGCCCCCAACTTTATTCCTGATTCTTGCTTTCCCTTTCTACAAGCTTGCCCATGCCGTCTTTTCCTACAATTGGCATGCGGCTGTGATGGTATACTGTGGCGGTATCTTTGGGTACATCTGCTATGATATGACACACTATTTCCTCCACCATCGCAAGTACGTCGCTATCCCTGCGAAGTTCCTATTATTGGGTGACTTATACTGACCTGGCCATTAGCCTTCCTCTCTACTACAAGGAGCTAAAGAAGTACCATCTCCAACATCACTTTGCTGACTTTGACAACGGCTTTGGTGTCACTAGTCGTTTCTGGGACCGGGTCTTTGGTACTGAGCTTGAAACCCCGCCTCCAAAGGGGGTGAAATCCCAGTAGACACGAGCAACTCGTGTGCAGGTCTCTGGGTCTTCTGATGTTATTTCATGCTGATGTTCAAAACTCTCCAAGCTATACATAATGTAATCTATCGCCGTGCTAACTAATTAATTCGAGACACTCGTTCTCCTTACAAGAGCTTATATCCATTACTCAGAATAGTAGTGCTCTTAGGTGTATGACTTATTTGATGACAAGGCACTTGTGTAAATGCCATGTAGTCTGGTGATGATTTCTCCTATTGACCGGTATCAAGGACCGTCTATCTCAATCAAGCTATCAATTATATACGATGTTACCGAAGTCGCTAGCCAGGAAAAAACCATGTATTTTAGTGTTGAGCCTCGGAACAAAAAGGATAATCGTGGATCAATGCCTGTAGTGATGGATTCCACAGAAGGCGACTGAATTTGGTTTAATCTGCTTCGTTTCACGTTTGCATTGGGAAGGCAGCCTGCCGCTGTGTTTCCGTTTCGGTGTGTATGAATGAGTTCATAGATTCTTGACATCTAGCAGGGGAGCTTTTGGTAATTCTTGCCAATATGCCATATGGTGTGGTTATAGACCCCTACAACACGTTTAACCTTTTGGTTGACCGGCTGAAGAGTTCGGTCAGCACTTTAAGTACTCTCACCTCACACTTGGTAATTCGGAGGTAGTAGTAGTTAGTAAGCAGTTACCGGTATTAACCAATTTGGCATTGGCCTAGGATGATATGGATGTACTCTGTACAAAGCCGTCATACCAGGCCAGAGCCTGGAAAACGACACAGTTTCGTATTTGAAGATTCGCGACATAGTCCATGGTGGGGTACATTCTATTTCCTAATAATGAGATCGTCTGATTTAGACCCCTGGTTGCTCGTCATATCGTCGATTGTTTTACGCGTTTGAAGTGTATATAGATGTCTCGTTGATAATAAAACGCTTACCGAAAGGAGATAGTACTCCTGTCTTTTGCATTAAGCTTAGGCGCTGGCACTCATCTCCGCGGTGCCATCCACGTTACGTCTCGGGCAATTGTTGTTGCCAATCGAGCGCCTCCAACAGGGCCGAACAACAGCGACATTGGGAAGATCCCATTTCCAAAGGCATAAGCACGGTCCTCTTCAGAAGACCAGTTGTAGCCACACTGCAAACGCAGCCAACGGCCCGTTCCCGAAATAACGGCTTTAAGCATCGGCAAAATAGATGGCTGGGACACCGGCATAAGTTTGCTGCGAGCCCTTTCCAATGGAGGCTCTATCTCGATGGTGTTTGGGCTGGCGGTCAAGAGCGCGATACCCAACTAAACGGCGGGATTTAGCGCATGACTGCTTTAGGGCGACAAGATGTCGAATAGGCCGTCGACACGGTTCTCTGCACCCACTCCCAACCGGAATCTGCACAATTCATCAATGTGGAGCAAACGTTTCCTTTTTTCCCAAGCGGCATCATGGAGGACCTAATGATACGGGCAGATGATAGCGGTGTTGACCGCTCGCTCCCAATGTGCTGCGTAGTTAGGGAGCAGAGGGGGATGAACAGCTCATTAGCAGCATCATGACTCACAGCGAACTAATATTGAAATATCCCCCTCGTTGCCCTTCTCTCTGATGTCCGATCTTTGCGGGCATCTTTGCGGAACCCCGTCACAGTTCTCCGTTTGCGAGGACTGTTTACTACAACCATCACCACACCATTTTCTACACAACTACTCGTAAATCAGAAAGTACTGGTTGCTTCTGGCCCTTTTTCTTCTGACCAGATTTCACCATGTCTATGACAAGGAGACTGGCTCAGTTTGAGCAGGGAAGGGAGCTTCCGGGCAAGCCTATGGCCAAGGACATTGAGCCGTCGAAGAAGGAGGAGGTTGTGCCTTGGCTATGGGATTTCGCTTATCTGTACAAGCCGGGCGGGCTCAATCTCGATGATGGAAAGTCCAAGGATAGTTCGATCATTGATCAAAAGAAAAAGGCGGCCGAGGTAGGTATTCTGAGAGCCTGGGATGATACATATACTGACCACTCAACCAGGCCCAGAACCCAGCTCCAGATTATCCGATCAAGTCATGGAAGGCGGGCATTTCCTGCAGTGTCTGGTCAGTTCCGGACATCTCGATGCATCCCATCTTCAGAAACGTGCCATCATGTGTAAGCATCTACAATATCTAGTGATACCTCGAGGGCCTTAACTAACATTGAGCCTCCGCTAGGACAATCTATACGAGAGAGCAAACGAGACACGAAACCAAATCACAGTGCGCGTGATCAACACGGTCTCAAGGCCGGCTCCAAACACGCAGTCTCGTGTTGTCAGTTCTGGCTCGACTGAGCGGCTCCCATACTCCGTGAGGGGCTCGCAGTATGACTGGGAGCAGCGCAAGCCTTCCAAAAGGAGTTTCATTTCTCGACTGTTTACGCGAGTAAAGGAGAAGACGGAGTCATTGTAAGTTCATAATGACATGTCGCTCTCAATTATTCTATTTACAGCTACTAACCGTGTGCAGATACCACAACTACGCCTCTACTAGACGGGTCCGCAAGGATCACATGGACTACCATGATCGCGACGTCGAGGCGGCTGGAGAGCTGCTTGGGGAAAGTTTCGAGGACGATGTTCCGGACGTCCAGCCACAGCCTGAGCACCTCGAGGGATCCTTCCACGCTGCTCAGAATGAAACGTCCCAAGGGTACAGTCGGTTGGCGCCCCAGAGCTTCCCATCGCCAGAGGTGTCATCACCCGAAACAGTGCCTCCGCCATACCATTCAGCTTGCGAGATTCCACCACCGCCCCAGTACTCTCCTTCTAGCACAGCTCTGCCTCTTGAGGAGCCTTCACACAAGCCTACTATTACCAAATTGGTATCGAAAGTTTGGTCTTGGATCTGGGGTCGTCGTGCGTCCTGAAGTTGCCTTGAAGCATAACACTCCCTCCCAACTCACTCAACTGCCGTTACGATTCTCATGACCTGTTCACGACGAATATATACATATATATGCCGATTACTTTGTAATAGAGGCGTGTGGTATATCCTGGAAGCACCGCGACATATGATGACGGTTTTGGACGGAATAACGCCGACACGCAGACAGCATATATCTAGTACTTCACCACCAGTCAGCCATGGACTATGGTTCATGACGGTATCTATGATTATACCGTCCTCAATGATCCGAAGTCAATCAGTTAGGAACTGATATGGCGGCGACCAGTAGTGGTCGCTCCGGGCCAGCTGCAGCACTAGCTTTGTGCTACGAAATGTTATGGCCCTTTGGAGTAACTCACACTAGGACGGTAGGCTGATATCACTGATACAGCCCTCCAAAGGCCCTATGTATATACACACGGTCTGACAAACAGTAGTAGACCATAGTTACTAGGTAGAATGACTTTCCTATGTCGAACATTGCCTAGGATTGTCATGGACAAATTGATTACGAGTCTCCTATGTCGTAAGAGCTCCTTCCAAAGCGGTATAAAGCCCAATAAATTGGTAGTATAAACGTAGTCTTCTCCTTTCAGTGCGATCGCTCTGAATAATGAACTGTTAGACCTCGTTTTGATGCCTGAAATAAGGATCGGGAGGACATTTCGGCTTCGATGCCGCCGTGATTGCCGATCACGTGCTGACTACCGAATCCGATTCGCCGCCATTCCGTCTCCGTAGAAAGTCTTTCGACTTGCAACCTTCATACGCCGTTTGATCGCCAGGCAGGCTTCCATCACCAGGCGACACGCCCTTGTGCATCGACTTTCAACTCAATAGGATTGAGACGACGTTGGAAACTATCTTCCAGACGTGTCTCTCACTATCAAAGAAGGGTTCGCTAGCCAGACCCGGATCCGTCCTGCCGCTCTAACGAAACCAAGTGAACAACCACCCCATCCATAACCGTACCGTGCTTCATCAAGTTCTGTCCGGTATTCTATCACCATGTCAGGCCTTGACGTTGAAGCTCTTCTCGAATCTACAGCGGCCCCTTCCGTGCAGGAATCACGAGATTCTCGCGATCGTGATGACCGTTCCAGAGCCGACCCAAGTGACCGCAAGGACCGCGATCGTTCCCGGGACAGAGATCGCAAACGACGAGACCGCAGTCGCGATCGCCGGCGTGAACGAGATGCCGATGGAGACGAGGAAATGAAAAGCCCGAGAAGCGAGCATGGTAGTGCTAACGGAAGCCATAGAAGCAGAAAGAGGAGCAGAAGCCGCGACAGCGACCGACGCCGCGCTCGTCGTGACCGTGACGACTACCGCTCGGGGGGTGACTATTACCGTGGTGGAGGACGCGGTCGTACGCGCTCTCGCTCCCCCCGTGACGACCGTTACTATCGTCCCTCAGGACGTTCGCGGAGAGATGATCGTGACGATGATAGGCGCCGTCGAGACCGCGACCGTAGACGCAGCCCAAGTGCACGGCGTCGTAGCAGGACTCCAGCAGAACCTCAGCTTACCGAGGATGAACGTGACAGACGTACCGTCTTTGTGCAGCAATTGGCTGCTCGTCTCAGAACTAAAGAACTAATTGCCTTCTTCGAGAAGGTCGGACCCGTGAAGGAGGCCCAGATCGTCAAGGATCGTGTGAGCGGGCGCTCTAAGGGGTAAGTCATACTTTGTTATCTATGTGCCTTTCAAATAACTGACATGACTTTTATAGCGTGGGCTATGTCGAATTTAAAGACGAAGAATCTGTTCCCCTTGCTATCCAGCTTACCGGCCAGAAGCTTCTAGGGATCCCTATTATTGCACAACTGACCGAGGCTGAAAAGAACCGACAAGCTCGCAACCCCTCCGTTAGCGGCAACCATAACTCTATTCCGTTCCATAGATTATATGTTGGTAATATCCATTTCAGTATCACTGAAAGTGATCTGCAGAACGTTTTCGAACCTTTCGGTGAGCTCGAGTTCGTCCAACTGCAGAAGGACGAAACGGGCCGTAGCAGAGGATATGGCTTTGTCCAGTAGGTTCACTCTCCCACCTCGTATTATGACCATCGTGTTAACAGATTTCCAGGTTCCGCGATCCCAACCAAGCCCGCGAGGCCCTGGAGAAGATGAATGGCTTTGATCTTGCTGGCCGGCCGATTCGGGTTGGCCTTGGCAACGATAAGTTCACCCCTGAATCGACTGCGAACCTTTTACAGCGTTTCCAAGGCCAGGGCGCAAACCAACCGAATTACCAGGGTTCATTATTCTCTGGCCAGGGAGGCCGCGGTGTGCACGCTGGCGGTACCGGTGGCAGCTTCGATCGTGCAGGCGGCAGAGACGACAAGGGTGCCGGCGGCGCCAGTGCTCTGGATGACACGGATGTTGCCGGTGTGAACTTCAACAACTATAGCAGAGATGCATTGATGAGGAAACTTGCCAGAACAGATGAGCCAGAACCTTCCGCCGATGAGAAAGCGAAGATTCTCAAACCGAAGACCGAGACGAAGCCATTGCCTGTCAATGTCAACATGGCGAGTAGATGTGTGTTGCTACGTAACATGTTTGACCCTTCCGAGTAAGTGCACTGTGTCGTCGATTGCAAGTAGAATACGCTAACAGTTGAACAGGGAAGAAGGTGAAAGCTGGGTCAAGGAGCTGGAGGATGACGTTCGCGCTGAGTGTGAAGAAAAATATGGCCATGTTGTTCACATTGCTCTAGATCCTCATTCGCAGGGCGATATCTACCTCAAATTTGACCGAGTCCAGGGTGGCGAGAATGCAATCAAGGGTCTCAACGGCCGCTTCTTTGGTGGCCGACAGATTACCGCCCAACCCGTTGTCGACGCTGTGTACAGCAGTCTTTTCTCTCGGACAAAGGCGATCTAGAAGAGATCCAGAAGGTCGGCTGGGCCGATACGGTGAGTGTTTGTTCTAACTGTGTCTTAGGCGCAGTTCATCTCAGCGGAAGTCTGCTCAGCTCTTATCTGTCTACATGGACCAAGTGCTTTGGATGACACTACCCGTGGTAGGTGCCATTTCTCCAAACACCTTGTGTTTTGATGACTATGTGATGGCCGAAAGGCTACAAGACAAATGATGTGTTTATAGGAGCCTTCTAAATAGCGTTTATCGTGGATATGTATATCAAGTGAAAATGAACCACTGACTTTAGTAATTTCGAACCCTCTCTATTTCCGGTATATGGTAGACTTATGAATGTGCACTGTAGCCCAGACTCGAAAGACTTACAGTAGTTTGTCCCACTCTGTTCGCGTATATATTTTACATGTCTGGAAGGATAATGTAGGTTTAATTCCTACTTGTGGACGCCCCCGGTCCAATTACCCATATCGATTCCCTGAGCCATCTTGTCTGCAAGCCCAGTGTTGCCCTGTATGCCCGTAAGTACACACGGAAGCTTGCCTCAGCAGCAAACATCTGCAAGGAACCGTAGTGTTCCGAGGTGCCATTAGTGGGATCTCTTCGGCTCCTAGCATACCCAGGTGTACTTAAAAGGCCCCCGCTCTTTTCCTTGAGAGGAAAGGCAATGTTAATATGTGGATTGTTTGCTGTCACATTGAAGTGAGCACAGAGGCTACTTGCATACGACCGCTAATATGAGCCAGAATATAGCAAACTTCTCTTCTGAAGCTCTCTCTCCAAACCAGCTTAAGTAGACAGGATGTCCATCGATTGGGAATATAGGCTTTTATTCTAATGAATAGATTATATATGTGAATATCTCTATGTGCGTGTGCGTGTGAGAGCATGTACATCATGCTTTAACTCTGCTACGCTTTTTCCTCTCAAGCCTAGCAGACCTTATGAATATGTCGAATGCTTCCCTTGAATTCACCAGCATATAAGTGAGGTGCACAGCATTGGTAGCACCAGCAATTCCTCCTAACATGAGTCTGGTTTCAGTGTCGATGATAAGGGACATTATACAATTTCGAACAATTTATAAAGACTATGCTGGGATGCGTCCAGAGGACCCAGTGCCTGTGGTAAGTTTGAATCAAATCCTCAGCTGCATGACCCTCGAGACCATATTCGTAACTTTTGCGAAACGTTGAATTTCCATCCTCTTGAGAGTCGAGTTGCTGTAGTTATATGGATGCCCATCATCGCTAATAGTTGCAATATGCAGACCATTTATATAGCGATTGCGATCTCTTTAGCGGCCCTTTCATGTGAGATATTACGCACTATCGACAGGAAAGGGGCAAAGCTGGTAATGAGGGAATCCTCTTATCTGTTGAACCAGACGTTTACTGTGGAACTTGGGTCAATATTTTCTTGAATATAGACACGACAAAATCTATTGCCGCAGCTTACAACACACACACACACATATATACGGATTTTTGCTTCTGTTTTGCGACATGAAAACTGGCCCTACAACGGAGGACCTCATTCCCGAAGAGATGAGCCAGAGGCAGCGAGCAGAGTGAAGGGAATTTTGGATTATCTGTCTCGAGGAACCTCCTATACCAACGACGCAGAACGTATTGTTCTCTTTCCTTGCAGAACAATGCAACGTCGGCAATTCAGCCATGACTGGACAGCAGAGAATCCTGACGAGAAACCATGGAGGGCTGTGATCTTAGAGACGCGTCGCAACCAGACGTCTACACAGACGAGTGCGGAAGGTCAACGATGCCCTTACGATGTTTTGACGCTCCGACAACCATCATCATCAATTGTGCGATCTGTTAGGATACTGATATATTTACATGGGAAATATTACTATACTCACCGCTTTGTTCTATTACTACCAGAGCAGTCCGACCTGTTGTGACGAAGAGACGAAAGAGCTCTTGAAGTATAATCATGCCCAGAAGTTAGAGTCCTTCCGTCCAGACATGTTCTGCTGGATGAGGACACCTCAGCCATGAAGCCTCGTTTCCCCAAAGGCGTCGATATCTGGACAAGGAACTGGGGAGTGGAGGTTTCTCCTTTCAACGCTGTTGTGTCTTTTTCTTCTTTTTGGGCACAACGAAAGCGTGCCATTTCACTCCGGATTGTCATGCTATTAGCTGCTGTACTATGCTTATCGAGGGTAACAGAAAATATCTTGGTCGAATTTCAGTCCTGTAACAACCAATGACATTTCCTATTATTGAGTGCGGCGGAGCACGCCTTGTTGGTATAGCACGGGTATGATCGCATCAAATGCATATCTGATGACTATTCAGTATCGAGAAACGCGCTATTTTCTGAATATAATTGATTTCAGCATTAGGATAGAGCCAGAAGTCTTCATAGGAATTCAGTCCAGTTTGTCTTGACACTCCAGTGGTCAGCACGGAAATGCCCCTTCTGGGACTGGCATGCTCGAAACGCGTTGCATCAAATAGGTCATTCGATGTCACACATATAGGCACTACCCCCAGTCATAACTTTCACTTTGCCATTAGTAGGGCAGTCTTCGTTATCAGCATATGCGATACAATGGTGAGATCTGTGGTTGTATTGAAACGTAACTATTGGTAGGCACTGCGCAACGCCCTCGGATAACTTGGTGGACGGCAAATATCACGGAAAATGACGACCCAACTTGGCGGAAGGCGATTTTCCCGGGCAGCGAAGAGTGGCTCAGCTCGACATCTAGAAAATCCCCCCTTTGACACCCACTGTGTCGTGCTGGAGGAGGCTCGTGTGTGGACAACTCGTGGCATTGGAAGACACAGGCCTTGTGCTTATCAACGACCTCTTCCCCCCTCCTGCGCGCATACCAAAGTCCTGGATAGACAACGCTCGGGCCATTCCCAGTCCGCAGGTTCGATCTGCTCAACTCCCGTTGCAAGACTCGGAGGAGCCCAAAAGACTCCCCTCCTCTCGGCTACACCGTCTTGAAGTTTACGCGCTCAATGATACCATCTTCATGATCGCGAATTCCACAAAGCGAGTGACCGTCGAGGTCTGGACGCTGGCCGACAGTTACAGTGCGTAGCGTCTCCTTCTTTATTGCCCTGACCTTTGATCCTTCCGTTCAGTTCCTACGACAATGCCATTCTCGTTCGGCCATTGTACTCTTAGTGTCTAGCCTTCTGACCGCATCTGGGAAAACAGGCTTCATTGCATCGTTCGCACGCCGCCATGCTTCCAGATCCTCGGGCAATGGCAATCGGAACTTGGGACAGCGGCATTTTCACGATTATTTCGTGACACACCTGCCCTCCTCCTCTCTGCGTCCAGATTCGAGAGCGCCGCATCCATCCTTTCATAAACTCCCTCGTGCAGCTTCTTCGCCTCATACAGGAGAGATATCGCAACCACCAGCCGTACTACAGCCCTTGGTGGGACGAGAGACGACCGTTGTCCGAATTCCGCTTCGCAGCGCCAAACATCACTTTGGTGCCTCTTTCTCCAGAGGGTCTCGTCCCTACAATGAAGATACGTATCAGGCTGGCGTGATTGAGGTTCCCGCGTTTGCGAAGCGCATCCCGAGATCTTTAACAATCCGGCGACGAAACGCCGATGGCTCCCCGGCGCCGCCTCTGAAAGAAAACCGAGGAGCAGATAGTGCAAGCGGAGACCCCCAGGTATTTTACTTCGGGATATTTGATGGTCATGGTGGTTCTGAGTGCAGCGAGTTTCTGCGGGATAATCTGCACACGTATATCGAAGATGCGGCGGTAGATTTCGAGCTGCAGTCAAGTTTGAGGAACCAGGATGGCGCCGCTTCATCTGAGTTACAGGATGACCAGTACGAATACGCGCAAGAGTCTGATCCGGAGCTGCCCATTATGCAACACGGCAACCGGCGACGGATTGGAGAACTGGAGAGGAGCATCTTGGACGAATGGAAATATCTTGTGGGGGGCTATTTCAGACGATTCAGACCTGCTCACTTCACTTACTACGGGGAAGAAGGGCGTGGCGGCCGTGCGACTAACTCGGAACCCGCGAATGGGCAAGACACAGAAAATGGCGTTAGCATTGAAGAGGTCATGGAATATGCTTTCCTTCGCGCGGACCTTGATTTTGTCTCTGCGCAGGCTTCGAAGCGTGACGGTGACCTTGTTCGGGCAGACAAACCGCTCAATGAAGACGAGATTCTCGAGAAACCTAGTCAAACGCGTACACGGCAGATTGGAGGACGCGAACGATTCAAGGGGGGAAGCACATGTAGCGTTGCTATGATTTCAACACCGACACCAACGCCCTTCTGGCATCCTTCAGCACCATCTTCTCTTTTGATTTCCCACGTTGGAGACACGAGGATTCTCTTGTGCTCTACTGCCAGTGGGGAGGCTATCCCAGTTACTTCTGTCCACCATCCGTCTTCACCTATTGAAGGAAGTCGATTGCGCAGATACGCAGCAACTTTTATCACAGACTCCTTCGGCGAAGAACGCATGAGCGGATTAGCAAACACTCGGGCTTTCGGAGACATCCAGTCAAAGCGAATCGGCGTTTCTGCAGAACCGGAGATCAGACGGATTGAAATGGGCCCTGCAGAGTATTCGTTTCTCGTCCTCATGTCGGATGGAGTGAGCGACGCTCTGTCGGATCAAGAAGTTGCAGATATCATCAAGGAAGCGAAAACCCCTGAGCAAGGCGCCAAAGATGTGGTGAACTTTGCCACTGAGGTCAGCGATGTAGGTGATAATGCTACCTGTTTGGTTATTCGTCTAGGTGGATGGGAGCGCCGGGTGGAAGGCGGATTGGGAAGCATGGGTACGAAGGAGTCTCGAGATTGGAGAAGACAGGAGGCTACGGATCCGCGCAGGTCACGGACATGAACACGCTGGATTCCATGTGCAGTCTTGGGGGTTTCAAGTATTTTATATGGATATAAGGTTGCATTGCATTGCGGGTTGCAGTTCAGGAGTAGGACTCTATTAGAAGTGGAGCATATATTTTGCATTTCTATACATAGACCGATCGATGTAGTTGCTAGCATAATAGCTAGAGCCGATGTTAATACCATTTTGAAGCAAACCATTCACTATAGAAAAGCCCATAGTATCTTGCTGGATATACTGGTCAGTAGAGCTACCTCTGGGGCAAGTAATGCCACCTGCGTTTGTGCAGTGCATAACTTCACCAGAGCAAACAAACATCGGCAGCAACGGCATTAGTTAAAGCTCCTTTCCAGAACGTCATCCAAATCCCTCCCTCTGCATAGCCTCCAAATTCCTCTCCACGATCCCAATTGTCGATGCAGCGTGAAGGTCCAATGACACCTGGCGAATACTGAGGGCACAGTCCTCTGCTTCTCGTGTTCTTGATCGTCGATCTCACTCTACCCTAACCAGTCCCACCGAACTAGCCGCGGCCGTTTCCTCCTTTCCTTGCGCCAACCGATCCAAGCTAACGAGAACACCTGCCACGCAGGAGAAAACGCTCTTATCATCTTATCTGGCACTCACACGACCAGCTTCTTCCCGGAAAACATCCTCCTCGGACAGCTGTTCTTGAACACATTGCGACCTGAGCCCTCGAGTTGAAGGGTCCGGTCCTCTGCGTCATTCATTTACCCCGTCTTATTGAAGCTCCGGCGTTTAGAGACCTCCGGAGCGCCCAGATACCTTTTTTTTTTGTCTGAGGATGTGAGTATTTCCCACTCCTGAAATCTGCACGACGACGCAGAATTGCGCGTCCCTGTATCTAGGCATTGCTGGATATTTGAGGAGATATGCTTGCTGACAGATGTGATCGCTAAGCAGCCCGCTCCTTTTTGCGATTGACACGTCTCCGGACAGCTCCTAGCTCCGACGGATCGCGGGTATTGCGTAGGATTGCGCATTTAGACACTGAATCGAGGGCTACCCACGCTGCTTATTTCTGTGTCAGCTATCATCCATCCATACATTGACCCTATCCACTCTTCGGTCTCGCTGGCAATATGAGCGCTCGCACGAGAAGACAGAAGGCTGCTGCTGCGACCGTCTCGGACGAGATTGATGTCTCGCCCGGTGGTAACGCTGCAGTGATCTCCAATGAGGTGAAGGAAACGGCGGCTATAGAAGATCCTGATGAGAATGTCTTCCTCTTCTACCCGAACGTGATCGGTAAGTTTAGAAAGCACAGGGTCTTTCTTGCGATGCGAACTAACAGCCCGTTAGGTTACTCGCGGATTATTCTAGCCGTGGCTTCACTTTACTACATGCCCCTGCATCCTCGAACCTGCTCCCTTCTATACAGTATATCGTGTCTATTAGATGCGCTGGATGGCGTGGCGGCGCGTCATTTTAACCAGTCCACCACATTCGGCGCGGTTTTGGATATGGTCACGGACCGCTGTACGACTGCCTGTCTGCTGGTTTTCCTGAGCTCCGCTTGGCCACGATGGGCCCTCCTGTTCCAAGGTCTCATTAGTTTGGACCTGGCCAGTCACTACATGCACATGTACGCTACCTTGTCCATGGGCGGTGCAGGCCAGAGCCACAAAAAGGTTGATTCCAGCCGTAGCTGGGTCCTTTACCAATATTACCACAGCAGGGTATGTCTGTTTCCTCCAGGGCACTTCCTACATCTTAGCTAACACATCTTTCTTTATGCAGACCGTCTTGTTCATCTGCTGTGCCTTGAACGAGCTCTTCTTTATCGGGCTCTACCTCCTTTCCTTCTCCTCGCCCATCTTGTCGCCATCTCTCCTGCAGCCAATTCCTGACTCTCAGGGCCAGTCTGCCCAGCCAGGAAACCCGGCACACCCAGTCCCGACCAGCCTGTTCGCGAGTCCCTGGAGCGCCGGAGCTCTGGAGTTGGCCCGTGCTAACAAGATGGACAGCTTCTGGCCGTGGGTGATCACTGGTATCTCGGCACCCGTTATGGCTCTCAAGCAATTCATCAACGTGGTGCAGCTAGTCAAAGCCAGTAGGTGGCTCGCGGAAGGCGACCTGGCCAACCGCAAAGCTGCCCGTGCCGTCAAGGCGACTTAAAATATGCAGATGCGAAGCGCACAGGGCCTCTGGAGCCATTAGCTCTGCCAGGGACACTGCAAAAGGAATCCGGCTTCATATGTTCTATTTTTCGCCTCCTGAAAAGCGTCCACTCACAGTTACTCTTTCTTCGCAAAGCCAATTGTCGCGTCTCGGATTCTGGAGTTCGAGCTGCAGGACTTGGTTAAGAATCTACCATGGTCGGATTGGTTCTTGCGTTCTTTTTCACCCTTTGTCGTGAGTATTTGGACCAGCATCTGTGGACTCAGGTGACATCCCTTTCGTCGTTATGGTTCAGTAGGGACTTTCTGCCTTCTCTTCAGCGGACTAGATTTCTTGCGGTTTAGATCTAGTCGTTTTCTCTGCGATAATGTATGTAATATTTGTCTGTGTAGACAGGTCTGGGACACCGGGATAAGGGCAGCAGGCAGGTAGCAATGGTTGGTGGGTCAAGTATAGATTTTTCCCGGTTGTTTCTTTGAAAATGACATGGATATAAGTGGCTCTCAGCCATATTACAGTTATTCCTAAGCTTCGTCTCACCATTATTATCACGCAGACCCCTGAACTCCGCGGCCAGCCGAGATCTACGCAAAGTGAAGCTGGTCAGCAACATGGAGCTCCGGTGTCGGCGCGCGGGGTGTCAGCTTTCCGACCCCGCCAGCAACTTTCCCGTCAGCAAGAGACAGACATATTTCTCGTTTCCTCCTCGTTCAATCTGCTTTTCTTCTTGGCCAATTCCTATAACAAAAAGAAAGCAGGTCTTCTATTCATTCATAATGCCTTCGTATAACATTGTCGTGTTCGCAGGTGACTACTGCGGTCCTGAGGTATGTTGCTATCCTATCTGTATCTCACCCGTGAGTAATCCGCGGTATGTCAATGGCTGACGATAATTCATAGGTGACCGCAGAGGCTTTGAAGGTAAGATCGCAGTCGAATCCTTTTCTACGGGGGTTCAATGGAATATCTATTCCCTGAATTCGAAGTTTAAGAATGACCTCCCTGACTTTCTGCCGCGTGTATATTAGGTGCTCCGTACCGTGGAGAAGCACCGCGAGGACATTACCTTCAACTTCCAAGACCAGCTTCTGGGTGGAGTAAGTGACTGCTATTTATATCGATATCGATATCGATATCGATAAGGTTCAATTGCTCATGGGTTACGCGTATAGGCTTCAATTGACGCGACTGGTTCGCCGTTGACGGACGAGGCTCTCACCGCTGCGAAGAACGCTGATGCTGTCTTCCTGGGTGCTGTTGGTGGTCCGGTATGTTTTTCGCTCTTCCAGCTTCTCTACCCTGGGATACACATGAAAGATCCAAGGTATGGTTACGAAGAACCAAAAGTTGACGAGGCCAGAAATGGGGAACCGGTTCTGTCCGCCCCGAGCAGGGTATCCTGAAGCTGCGTAAGGAGATGGGCACCTTCGGCAACCTGCGACCTTGCAACTTCGCTGCTCCCTCTCTTGTCGACATTTCTCCTCTAAAGACTGACGTCTGCCGCGGTGTCGACTTCAACATCATCCGTGAATTGACTGGTGGTATCTACTTCGGCGACCGGAAAGAGGACAACGGTGACGGCCATGCTATGGACACTGAGCCGTACTCGCGCGCTGAGATTGAACGTATCACCCGTCTCGCTGCCCATCTTGCTCTGCAGAACGACCCTCCTCTTCCTGTCTGGAGTTTGGACAAGGCTAATGTCCTGGCGACGAGTCGTCTGTGGCGCAAGACTGTGACCGAAGTCATGGAGAAGGAGTTCCCTCAGCTGAAATACGGACACCACCTGATCGACTCCGCCGCCATGCTCATGGTCAAGGACCCCCGCAAGCTGAACGGTATCGTCGTCACGAGCAACCTGTTCGGAGACATCATCAGCGACGAGGCCAGTGTCATCCCTGGTTCTCTGGGTCTGCTGCCCTCCGCCAGTTTGAGCGGCATCCCCGATGGCAAGAGCAAGGTCAACGGTATCTACGAGCCTATTCACGGTGAGTTCTCATATTTACTTTACTAAAATACTATATATCCTTCAACATACTAACACGAAACAATAGGCTCTGCCCCCGACATTGCTGGCAAGGGCATCGTCAACCCCGTCGCCGCCATCCTGTCCACTGCCATGCTTCTCCAGTACTCCCTCGGCCGCCAGGCTGAGGCCAAGATCGTCGAAACCGCCGTGCGCAACGTTATCGAGTCTGGCGTCCGCACCGGCGACATTGGAGGCAAGGCCACGACCCAGGAGGTCGGCGATGCCGTCGTTGCCGAGTTGGAGAAGCTCCTGAAGTAGAACAGGAAAACATTAGAAATGCCACTCCATATTTCTGGGCCATTAAAAAGAAATCGAAAAAGAAAAATGAAAGATACCATGTAATGATGAAAATGGATCTGCATAACTAGCTAGCTACTCCTTTTTTAGCCTTGTCCATATTAATATTAGAATTTTATGCAAGGTGCATATACGCATACGTGAGAAACTTCAGAGTCATATCACCTATAATTCCCTATGTAGGGCTAGATAACGTCCGGAAACCTTTATAATAAATGCAAAGTGTAGTTAATTGTAATCGGGTATCTCAATAAATCACAGAGAATCGTGAAATAGAATATACAAATCAATGCTCCCATGGTAAGTCGGCCGTTTGACCGTCAATGCTCTTTTTCTCTCCCAAATCCGTGCCGTGTTTCCCCTAAGACTTGAAAAGATCAAATGCAATCATAGGCATACTCATAACTATGCCTGCGTAAAAATGAAAACGGTTCTGAACGCCCACGTCCTGCAAAATGGATACACGCTCTTGATTGCGTTGCCTCATCGAATAACAGCCTCTCCCATCCAGTCTGGATCTTCTAGCGCCAGGCCACTCCCGCCAACAATCCCATGACTGCTCTCTGGCCTGTCGTGGTCTGCGGCATCCTTCCCACCATGAAGAGACTTGCGCACGCTATTTCTTCTTGAATGAGCGCCCGCTGCAGCTGCAGTAATAGCCACACGTCTCCGGTCTTCGTCACGCGCAAAGACTTGGAAACCACGAACATGTGTATCTTTTCCATTTTGGTGGTTCTCGCAGACTCGAACTTGGAGAACCATAGCCTTGAGGATATTTCCAGATGCGGGGTCATCAGAGTCGTCAGAGTCTGTAGTCTCGTCGTGGTTGACTGCTGCGTCGGATTCGTCACTCAGGATTTCATCTCTATGATTCTTTTGACTCTTGGATTTGTGCATGTTCTTTCGGCGTCTTCGTTTCTTCGCAGCATCGCCCCAGCCACCGCTTGATCCCCCGACACCCTCTAACGGAATATCAACCCAGCCACAGGGCCCCTCACCCTCCCAGGAAGCGAATTCCACCAGGTCATTCCCTCCCATGCCCGCTAGAAATACCATTTTCGTTGGCGTGTAACTTTCATCAAGCTCGAAATCTAGGTATACTCTGATCTTCACGACGGCAACAAGTTTGAAGAAGTGTAATGTCAACGTGTGCGGTTGTGGGCCATCTGATTGCCAGAATTGCGAAGGGGACGGATGCCGTAGTGCTGCAACGCCGCAGCCGGGCTTATGTGTTGAGACTGTCCATGAGGCTAGCGATGATATTTCGCGAAGATTGGGCGGCAATGGGGAGGGGGACTGATCTATTTGTTGTCAGCCCGTCAGCAAGAACATCGAAAGGCAGGATTGGAATCTTGAGACTAAGAGCTCCAAGGTCCAAGATGTGACATTGACCTGCCCATAGAGAGGGTCCACATTATAGTACTCACTTCGATCCCGCATTTCTTCGTCTTCGTCCTCTTCTTGTCCCTCAAAGTCTTCATCTTCCTCGCCCATCTCGCGCTCCCCCTCCATCTCACCCTCTCCGTCTGGGTCGACTTCGTGCTCCATCTGGCCCTCCGGTTCCATCTCCAGCTCCTCATCGACCTCCGCTCCCATTTCCTCTGCCTCTATCTGATCCGTGTCCTCGGGCTGGCCGGCCTGTAATCGCGCCATAGCCGCAACGCGACGAGGGTCCATAGCTGCGGCGCTTTCGTACGGGATGGGCGATTGACCCAGTTGAGTATGCATCACATCTGCCGCGTTCCTAGGAGGAGGCGTCTGAAAATCAGATCGCGCTCGAGCTGGTTGTGGTCTTGCATCAGGCGGGCGTCGCAAGATGGGATGGCGGGGCATTGTCCAGTTATTCTCTTGTTCTAATTTCTTTGACCAATATTTTTAGCCAGATGACAGATACAATTCAAATCAATGCATTCGAAAGGTCATTTGAAGAGATGATTCTGTGAATAATGTCAGATGCCCAGACAAGACTGTTGCTGTGGTAGATTTACAGTCCCATGTTTACTTCGGGGAGCATAATGCTTAAGCTTCGAGCTCTCACCGCGTTGGAGCTTCCCGTGAAAGCCTGGGCCATCACGTGAGGCATGGTTGCCCTACAACATATTGGATACGTCTCTATGCAAAAGTCTGCTGGAAGTCGAACATACGCTGGTATATCTCTTTCGTATATAATATGGGTTTTAGCAGATTTGTTGATTACAACGACATTTTTCAACATAGGTCCCGAAAAGACTGTAAACAATGCTGTATATAAATTTATTGAATAGGAAGACATACCTTGGAGTTACAGAAGCTTTATGTTTCTTGCACCTAGTAGTTAGCAAATTCTGAGATTGTTGTTCTATGAAGAAGTTGTTATAATTTCACTGCTCTTATCAATTAAGGCTGTTGTCTAGGCTGAGATTCGTAGCAAAATGATAAGCATATTCACAGAGAGTTGTTGAACAAGAGAGCATGGCAGACAACATACAATGAATTACTGATTCATCTAGACTTACAGATAAACAAGTAACTCAGATATGAGCTGTATGGATCCAGTATTATATTCTATTTACCATACGTTGCCAGAATAGCATCACAGTTTCCTAAAAAGGAAATAGAAAGAATCCCATCAAAAAAAGCTCACACTCTCAGCTCCTCCTTGGTCAGGAGTAGGCGAGGATGCTA